>JBBPBX010034983.1:19967-32308 GCA_038048925.1 Garcialebias charrua
ATGCTGAACCTTTAACAAACCAGGTTCAAAGTAATCATATGTTAGCAAGTTCCATTTTGGGACATAGCATTTACCTTCAAGAGATCCTGATTTGCACAATGGAATTAAAAACGTTCAGTTACAGAAAAGTGAAAGCATTAATTTAACCGAAAGCCAAATTCAAAGCCAAATTCCCTGTATCCTATTTGATGATTTGAAAAATGTTACTGTATATTACAAAAACAACTCCTAAAAGGAAAACAGCATAAGTTATTCTTTGTTTGTTAATTTAAACTAAACTGATTCTGTGCAAAGTGTTTATTAGGTTGTGTAATTTAAAGCAGAACACTACGTCTGTAGCATCTTAACTAGCGCGTATGTATTGCGCCCCACTAGCTTAGCGCTACTTCTTGTTGTGCAGAGCTCTGTACAATAGTTGTTGAATCAAGTGTTTACATACGTAGGTAAACGTAATGTTTAAAAACCCGTTAAAATACACCAGAATTTAGGAAATGGCATCTACTTTATTTAAAATTTTCCGAGGGAGGACTCCTAGACCTTCTCACTAGTGCTCACCCCCCACTTCACAAATGATTCTGATGCCAACAGCCACTGTTGTTGAAGCCAAGAGCCATCATCAACTCTTGGGGCTAAGCCCCCCTACAGGGCAGATTCTAGAATCGTCCCTGACTGGTGCTCATTGTGTTGAGGATGACTCCCTGCTACCACCACTCAAGCTTTAGCTCAACATCTGTAAATTCCTCTGACATATATCACTTTTGTGTTGGGTAAATTGGATTAGACATGGCAGCCTTCTTGGATTGGGTGAACCCCAATATGTAATCAGTTAGAGACTGACATTATTTTACTCATTCATGCATAAAATTGTGTAACTCTTTTTTTAATACCTTAGTCAGCTTATTTTGTTATGGAAGGGTATTGCTCTCAACCAAGAAATTAAAAAAAATTAAATTATATTGTACAAACGTGATAAGTATATCGTACAAACGTGATAAGTATGTTGTAAAAACGTGATAAGTAGTAAAAACATGATAATTATATAGTAAAAATGTGATAAGTATGTAGTAAAAATGTGATATTATATTGTACAAACATGAGAAGTATGTAGTAAAAACGTGATAAGTACCGATATGTAGTAAAAACGTGATAATTATGTAGTAAAAATGTGATAAGTATGTAGTAAAACGTGATAAGTATGTAGTAAAAATGTGATAAGTATGTAATAAAAATGTACGGAAGGGTATATTTCCTGGTTGACAGCAATAACCTTCCATAGATATTTCTTGTTTTTATAGCCTTTTTGTTATTTGAGTCTGAGGTTGAGTCAAGATACAGTTTTACGTCCATTACAAAGAGATCAAAAAAGGGTTTCCTATGCATTATTTTACTTTTATGGATGTGAAACTTAGCAAGCTCTGGTAGCTCGTTCGCCATCTTCCGCAGCGCAAGAGGTGTAAACAACCGGCTTCCGCCATGAAATATGGGTAATGGCGCCTGTGGATGAGGAAAAAAAAATACTGCCACCATGTGGATGAGTACGTTTCTACATCTATACTTATCACGTTTTTACTACATAATATCACGTTTTTACTACATAATATCACGTTTTTACTACATACTTATCACATTTTTACTACATAATATCACATTTTTACTACATAATATCACGTTTTTACTACATACTTATCACGTTTTTACTACATAATATCACGTTTTTACTACATAATATCACGTTTGTACAATATAATTTCAAAAAATTGTATTTCAAGGATGACAGCAATACCCTTCCGTAATCTTTTGATTGCTTTCTGAGAGTTTCATTAAAACAAAGCCAACATTTCATGAGTTGTGTTGCCAACAGACAGACCGCGTCGACTGTTAGTGCCAAAGTCAAGCATTGCTGTGAAATGCTTTCAGCTACTACCACACCAGAAGTTAGTTCATTGTCCTTAAAACTGATTGAGTTTGAGACACTTATGTGTCGTCTGTCCCACACGTGGACACATACCTGTTTTCAGTCGTCTTCAGTAAGATTCCTCCTCCATGTGCACTTCTTTTTCCAAGTAGCTCAGACTAACGGAGCGTGGCAGGATTTCAGAGTAAAGGACCGTGAAGCCTTTTGTCAGCAAAGCCTCACATGTCAACACATTACCAGTGAGCTCATACAGTTTGGCGCTTCACATGGCGTGAGCTTGTCTCTGAAATCAAGCAGCTGCCACAGCTTAAAAATTCTTATTGGAACTGCAGAGTGATATTATTACATCTGAGGTAGAAGAACAGAATAAAAAGGTTCAGGTCGGAGAGTGATTCTATCTGTGCAGGGGAGTAAATCAGTTTGTACAGGACTGAATTTTATTTATAGCATTCGCAAACAGGAAAAGCTGAAAGAGAAATAGTTTGTGGCCTGTCTTTCCACAATAAGCCGGAACAATGGCAGCTCTATGAGGACATAAAGGTTTGCACTTGTAAAAATAGAGATAACGAGGCATGACACAAGCTACACAACTTATTGCATGAAGTGAACAGTTTCTCCTGTGTTCACAACAATAGACAGATAGCCTGATATGGCCTGAGCCTTGTTCATCTTGTGTGGCGACATTTTATTGAAGGAGGACGCAGCTCTTTGGTGGCAGTGGGCGAGGAGAAAAAAACAACAAGTCAAGACAACATAAGGAGGAGAGGAAATCTTGAAGCACCTGTGGCACAGCACAATGCACGGTTTTGAAAACAGCGAAGGAAGGAATTTTTCTAAAATGGGCCAAGTCACGTCTCCAAGGCCTCCGAGACAGAGAGATGAAAGCAGGACGGAGCGGAGGAAATGAGGGCTGAGGAGGCGTCACCCTCAAGATCTGCCTGTTACTGACAGGATCCCAACCAGGCGAGACGCCCTTCAAAACCGACGTTGGCACTGCAGAACGCAGAGGGGTGGTTGGGGGTGGCTGCGTTTGCAGACAGCTGTTTCCAACCAGATCATCAAACTTCACGGGGTCCAGATACGGAGCCTTGAGTATCTCCAAGCAAACAGTTTCTGTTTACCTGAAGCACACGTCCTGTTGTTTGTCAGCGCGCAGCTGAGGCAGCATGCTTACAGTGAAATGAAGTTGAGTGGTTTTCCTCAAAGAGCGAAGCGTCGAAAGGTCTGCTTCCTGTGATGTTTGTGGTGATGATGGCTCATTTACAGGCAGGGAACCTTGTGTTCAGTGTAGATGGGATTTTTTGTTATGTCTCAGACGATAAACACTTCCATGATAGCCTGGCTGATGCGATAGTGAATGTTTACGACTGTCTGGTGTCTAGGTATCCATGGTTCACATGCACAACAATGAAACCTGATAAGCCAGAGGTTAAGGTTTTAAAACATCAGCCTAAAGCGTGAGACTGAAAATAAGCAAACACGGAGGCTACAGTACCATCTGCAACAGCCTCGTGTTCCCCTGCCCACAGCTGCTAAGACGTTTGAAAAGTACAAGGTTCACAGGACTGTACGCAACCTCCCAAGATGCGGACGCAAGAAGAAATGCAGCCTCAGGATGTTCAGACAGATAATGTGAACGAGAGAAAATTAGTCAAGGAAATCATTTAAAACCATTGAAGCTGGTTCTGAATCACAATGCGCTCCATGGAAGAAGACCTAGAAAAGAAAAGGCTCCAATAACGGCAGAAAAAACACAAAAACTCAAACAGCCCGACAGGAAATTGTCAAACAGCGTGTTGACAAACCCTCAAGTTCATGGGGAAAAGTTTCTGGAACTTCTGAGACAAAAGTGAAGCTTTTTGGCTCCTGACATCGATTTTACTTTTTTTTTTGGAAGGGTCCAAACAAACTTATATGCTTCTCTGAGTCAAGGGTAAGTAACAGTCAATATGGTTTTAGATCAAAAAATTCTACTTCCATGGCTCTTATGGAATTGACTGAACAAATTTCCACAGTTGTTGATCAAAAACAACATTGTGTAAGTTTTTTAGCTGATTTAAAAAAAGCTTTTGACACAGTTGATCACACCATTCTCCTCGAGAAGTTGAACAAATATGCCCTGATGCATGCTCATATGCATGCTCATATGCCCATATTGAACAAATATGGTATTGGAGGACAGGCTTTGCAGTGGGTATCTAGCAACTTGGAGGACAGAAGGCAGTTTGTACAGATAGACAATACACAATCAAACCTCTGCAAAATCACATGCGGAGTTCCACAAGGCTCTATACTAGGACATAAGCGGTTTATTTTGTATGTAAATGATTTGGCAAAGGTGTCTGGATTTCTACGGTGTGTTCTTTTTGCTGATGATACCACCTTCTTTTGTGTTGGTGGTGATTTGAAACAAATGTTTGAGTTGCTAAAAAAGGAGATTGTAAAATTACAAACTTGGTGTAAATTAAACAAGTTATCGTTGAACTTAGACAAAACTAGTTATATGTTATTTAGTAATAAAAAAACTGATAATTGTTCTATCAGTGGATGAGATGAAGTTCTTGGGTGTAAATGTTGATGACAAACTGTCGTGGAAACAGCACATAAATTCTGTTAAAATTAAGTTATCTAAATCTATTGCTGTGCTGTATAAACTAAAGGACTTGTTGAATGACAAAGCTCTTTATTTGCTGTATAATTCAATCTTTGTTCCACATTTAATTTATTGTCTGGAGGTTTGGGGAAAAGCCTGCAAAACTACAACAAACTCTATTTTTATTTTACAGAAAAGAGCTGTGAGAATTATTTCTTGAAAGCCTTATCGTCATCCATCAAACATATAATTTAAACAACTTAATGTACTGAAGTTTTATGATTTGGTGGACTATAATATTTTGTTAGTTATGTATAGGGCTCATAATAATATGCTATCCTCAAATGTTCAAATGTGTTTCGTTAAGAGAGTAAGCTGCTACAGTCTAAAGGGAACTGAAATATTTGCAAAGCCAAGGTATAGGACTAGTTTGAAGGGACGGTTTATTTCAATAAAGGGAGTGGAATTGTGGAATGTTTTGGGATATGATGCTAAAGATATTAACTCTGTGATTAAATTTAAAAGAAAATCAAATCTAAACTGTTAACAAAATACTAAAGCTTTTAGTTAAATGTTTAATGTACTAGTTATTTGTTGATTGTGAAAAGTTACTCTTTTGATCTGTTATTTCTGTAAGATTATTGTTTGAATTGATTGTTTGAAATTGTTTTGTTTTTGAAAAAAGGGGCAGACAAAATAAGAATTCTTCTTTCTGCCACCTTTCATTTTATGTATTCTTTCTTTCACAAATTATGATAATTGTTTTTTCTTTACCTTTGTGTTTTAATGTAAAATTAATAAATAAATAAAAACTAAAAAAAGGGGTGGGGAGTTTTCAAACCTAAGAACATTGTACCTGCTGTCAAGCATGACGGTGGTAGCAGCATGCTGTGGAGCTCTTTCTATGAAGCTGTTTAATGAAAAAGGACTACCTCTGAATTCTTCATCTTCATCTCAAATCCACCGTTAGATGGTTGAAACTTAACGTGACTCGTGTTCTAACAGCACAGTGATTTCAAACACGCGTCAAAACTGGTTCCTGAAGGGACAAGTCTTAAAACGAAACCCGTTCATTTTACTGAACTCTATGAATTCTGCCTTGAAGAGTGTGCAAACCTGGCCAGAATTAATGTCAACAAAAAGCATGCGGTCAAGGTGGAATTAGCTAAATATTATGAGTGTATGGATATTTTAGAACAGGGGTCACCAACACGGCGCCCGCGGGCACCTCAATTGGTCCTTGGGGGCGACCGGGCGCCCGCGGACCTGTTCTAAAAATAGCACAACTCACTACTAAACTGCATTTAAATTTTAATTTTATTCAGCTGTTATTCTTTTTTTGTATTTATATATATATTTTTAATGGCTATCTTAAAGATCCACTGACGTGATTTTTCTACTATTCATCAAATTGCTCAAAATATATATATTTTATCATTTAAATATGTTAGTTTTTGCAAACAAAATGATAAATCACTTTAATTTTGCTTTAAAAGTGATTTTGAACTTCAAGCTGTGTTTAATCATGGGAAATCCGTTTACACCCGAACGCACCATCTGTGATGTAATGTCCAGAGTTGAGGCAGAGCTCTGAGCTTGTCACGGTGTGCGCAGCTCCACATGAAAGTCAGTCTGATACAGCATCAGACCTAAATTAGATCCTGTTGTTTCTTGTTCCATCACCCAAACTATTTTCTGCTTCCCAAAATGAAGACAAATAGCTCAAATCTTCACCTAGATTGATAAATTAGTCAAGTTTTAAAATGTCCGCTATTGAAGAGACTGGAGCCCTCTGCCTCTCACTCTGGACATTACATCACAGATGGTGCGTTCAGGTGTAAACGGATTTCCCATGATTAAACACGGCTTGAAGTTCAAAATCACTTTTAAAGCAAAATTAAAGTGATTTATCATTTTGTTTGCAAAAACTAACATATTTAAATGATAAAATATATATATTTTGAGCAATTTGATGAATAGTAGAAACATCACGTCAGTGGATCTTTAAAAATATGTTCTTAAAAATACAAGCCCAAAACCAGAAAAGTTGGCACGTTGTGCAAATCGCAAATAAAAACAGAATACAATGACTTGCAAATCTTTTTCAACCCATATTCAACTGAATAGAATGCAAAGACAATATATTTAATGTTCGAACGGAGAAACTTTATTTTGTTTTGCAAATAACCATTAACTTAGAATTCAATGGCAGCAACACATTGCAAAAAAGTTGGCACAGGGACATATTTACCACTGTGTTACATCGCCTTTCCTTTTAACAACACTCAGTAAACGTTTGGGAACTGAGGAGACCAATTTTTGAAGCTTTTCAGGTGGAATTCTTCCCCATTCTTGCTTGATGTACAGCTTAAGTTGTTCAACAGTCCGGGGTCTCCGTTGTCGTATTTTACGTTTCATAATGCGCCACACATTTTCAATGGGGGACAGGTCTGGACTGCAGGCAGGCCAGGGGAGGACCCGCACTCTTTTGCTACGAAGCCACGCTGTTGTAACACGTGCAGAATGTGGCTTGGCATTGTCTTGCTGAAATAAGCTGGGGCGTCCATGAAAAAGACGTCGCTTGGATGGCAGCATATGTTGCTCCAAAACCTGTATGTACCTTTCAGCATTAATGGTGCCTTCACAGATGTGTAAGTTACCCATGCCTTGGGCACTAATGCACCCCCATACCATCACAGATGCTGGCTTTTGAACTTTGCGCCTATAACAGTCCTGATGGTTCTTTTCCTCTTTGGTCCGTAAGACACGACGTCCACAGTTTCCAAAGACAATTTGAAATGTGGACTCATCAGACCACAGAACACTTTTCCACTTTGCATCAGTCCATCTCAGATGAGCTCGGGCCCAGCAAAGCCGGCGGCGTTTCTGGATCTTGTTGATGAATGGCTTTTGCTTTGCATAGTAGAGCTTTAACTTGCACTTACAGATGTAGCGACGAACTGTAGTTACTGACAGTGGTTTTCTGAAGTATTCCTGAGCCCATGTGGTGATATCTTTTACACACTGATGTCGGTTTTTGATGCAGTACCGCCTGAGGGATCGAAGGTCACGGGCATTCAATGTTGGTTTTCGGCCTTGCCCCTTACGTGTAGTGATTTCTCCAGATTCTCTGAACCTTTTGATGATATTACGGACCGTAGATGGTGAAATTCCTAAATTCCTTGCAATAGCTCGTTGAGAAAAGTTGTTCTTGAACTGTTCGACAATTTGCCCACGCATTTGTTCACAGAGTGGTGACCCTCGCCCCATCCTTCTATGTGGATGACTGAGCATGTCAAGGAAGCTGCTTTTATACCCAATCATGGCACCCACCTGTTCCCAATTTGCATGTTCACCTGTGGGATATTCCAAATAAGTGTTTGATGAGCATTCCTCAAATTTCTCTGTCTTCTTTGTCACTTGTGCCAGCTTTTTTGAAACATGTTGCAGGCATCAAATTCCAAATGAGCTAATAATTGCAAAAAATAACAAAGTTTACCAGTTCGAACGTTAAGTATGTGGTCTTTGCAGTGTGTTCAATTGAATATAGGTTGAAAAAGATTTGCAAGTCATTGTATTCTGTTTTTATTTGCGATTTCCACAACGTGCCAACTTTTCTGGTTTTGGGCTTGTATGTTTATTATACATTTTTTTCAATTTACTCTTTGTTATTTCCGAAGAGTTTATCAAACTGGTGCCCTTTGTTTGACTCCGTACCCACGAGGTAGCTCTCAGTTTCGAAAAGGTTGGTGACCGCTGTTTTAGAACGTGTTTATTAGAGGGGGGAAAAAAAAAGAACTTATGTACAAATTCTGGTCTTTAAACCACTGAAATTGTGTTTTGTATCATCCGTGCACCCTGAAAAAAATGTATGCAAATAAATCACTGAAAGCCCTAAATTAATCTGACATTCATGTCCATGGTGAGGGAGTGTACACCTCAGAATGCCACTGTATAAAAGCTGCATTATTGTCTGGTTTAGTTGGTTTTATCTTACCGTTGGGGTAACATTTAAATCTCTAAAATGATTGCACTGTTTTTGTAACAAAAAAAAACAGAATGAGGAAAGAATAAGAGAGAAGTCTGTCATCTTTTCAAAAAGTCACAATATCTTTTAATATAAAACACTTTTGCTTTTAACATAATGAGGCAACGATGACCAGGTCTAATCCAAACGCCACCCGAGCTCTGCGGCTGGGGGTGGGCGGGGGTCAGGAT
Organism: Garcialebias charrua; assembly: GCA_038048925.1. Lineage (NCBI taxonomy): Eukaryota > Metazoa > Chordata > Actinopteri > Cyprinodontiformes > Rivulidae > Garcialebias > Garcialebias charrua. The sequence goes on from JBBPBX010034983.1 coordinate 28,694, forward strand.
CCGCCTCGGCAGCGGCTGGCTGCAGTGGTGCCTTCAGGTGCACACAGAAAAGGGTTGAAACATGCATTTACTACATTGTACAAAGTCAAAAGCAAAAAACAGGAGGTCTTTTAATTTCCTTTACTGGCAGAGAGTCTCTGCCACCTTGCGGGGGATCCAGAGGCAAAGGGGGTGGGGGGTGCAGTCTTGGAAGTTGGGCATGTACAGAGGTGTCCGTTTGTTTCCACTTAGGGGTAAGTGTCCTCTTCTCTTTTAGACCGACAGCTGAAGGGAAAGTGAAAACTGGGTGTAAGGCAGGATATGACTCAACAGATTCTACCACAACATGTTGCTTCATTTTGACAAACAGCAGCGTCGAGGCGGCTCCTGGTGACCTCGGCAGTAACAGAGATTACCTAGCTCCTGGCTCTGCTGCGGGTAACAATCAATGACTGACGAAACTTAACGTCCATTCTTTAATTTTCTCCAAACCAAGCACCGTTCTCCTGCGTCTACCTAAGTTTTCAAACGTCAGATGCACGAGAAGACGTTAGTCGTCTGTCTCGCCCGTTCACACCTGGATAAAAGAATTTCATTCCCAATTTTGTCATTTCTAGACGCACACTCGCGCACACACGCAGTCACACCACAGATGCCACGGAGGTGACGGAGGTCACCTTATTTTCTTCTGCCCAGGGCTGCAGGTTCTGCAGGGCGTAGAGGGAGGAGTTGTGCAGGCAGAGGGGGTCCGGCTGCAGCGGCTGGCTCAACGTCTTCTGGAAAGCTTCCTGCTGAAGCTGCAGCATCAGCCGGTTGGCCTGCTGCCTCTCGGCCTCTCGCTCCTCTGCAGTCTGTCGCCTGCACGACAACAAATGGACGACACGTTAAAGACTAGCAGGACGTTTGCACGTTAAAATGACAGTCTGAGAAGACGGTCTTAAAGGGATTGTGACATGATGTTGGAAATTTGCACATTTGTCACAACATATATACTGTATCTTATATAATTCAGCTCTGTTCGTTTTTGCAAAATAAATTATAAGTATATTAAAATTTCATTACAAGTTATGGTAATTTTTTAGCTGGGATACGCCCTTAGAAATCCGAGATTTTTCGCAAACGTCATCGTGACGTGCCCGTGGGGAGGCGCTGCCCCAACGTGCATGTAAATATATGTAAATATCAATGGCGGAGCATGTCGAGTGCAGCATTTCTAGTGTTGATCTGAGCGATTTGTCTTCAGTTTTGGAAGTTCTGGTGTGATCACACCGAACAGCGTTTCAACCTCCAAAAAGCTCGTCACGCACGCAAGTGGACACACTTGGTGTCCAGACCTTTGGACCAGAACGCCAGAACGCGAAACTGCTGCGGGGTGTGTGGGAGGAGCTTACCGGTATACCGAGTCCTCCTCACTGCACTCCGCCAGGCGAGGAGCTTTTTATTTCTGTCTCTGTGGAGCAGACTTGACTGGTCGTGAAGGACTTGTCGCGAACACACAGCTACAATGAGTTTCTCTTCCATAGTACACGACCTCGCGGGTCTTTTCTGTGTCCCACAAACAATACGTCACATAGTGCGCGCGCCCCCTCGTTTCCGCGTCACATAGGGACTCTCCCCCTCTCTTCTCCCCCCGACTCTCCCTGATTGGTTGACACACCAACCAATCAGGTAGAGTTGAGCGGCGTTTGAACGTTTGAACGGCGAAATCTTCAGCATGGTGAATGCGTGCTTTGGAGGCTGAAGCCGGTTCACGTGCACGGAAAACGCTTTCCAGCACGCTCAACACGCACGCGACGTGACGCCCGACGCCAAGACGCGGCTGGAAGCGCGTCCCCCATTGACTTTGCATGTAAGCTGGACGCTCCTGCCGTTGAAACGCTGTTCGGTGTGATCACACCATAAGTTCTGGTGATTCCAGTAAGATTCAGAAGACTTTTAAAACCGGATTCCATTCCTACTATTTTTAAAAGAAAGTCCCCCAGCTACCACATCTAAACAACGCAGGAAAGCTATCGTCGTAAAAGAGTAAGTCTTTGTGTAAACATATTCGGACGTGTGTAGTGTTTTAGATGATAAACTATATATTTAACATGATCTCATGTTGTTTTACTTTATATACTGTGAGTGTATAAAGCCAATTATCACGGAGGATTCTTCATGTGCGATGCTAAAAAAAAAATTAGCCGACAGAAAATCTTGAGCAAACACAGGTTGCTTGTTATGTATTTTTAATTGATGTCTTCGCGATCAAGTAACATCAGTAAGTTTTTTTATTCAGGGAGGGTTTATTAATGAGAGTTTTGGATGATTTACTGTAATGATAGATCTCAGACGCGATCGGGCGTAGCTGTTAGCTTAGCACAACAACAAAGAGAAGCCACATGAAGCTATCCTCACTTAGCTACGATGGATGAAATAAGCCGTGTTTAGATCACTTTTCCATTGATCGAGTGTCCAATAACTGTATTGGCTGAATAATAACCCTTCGATTGCTTTAATACATTCAAGTACTAACAATAATTTGTTTATTCGATGCTAAGAATGATGAACCCACATGAACCTCCCGCACGTTTTTTCAAAGCTGCATCGTGTATTAAAAAGTTTTCCATTGATAGAGCATAAAATAAAATGATTAGAGCGATCAATGGAAAAGTGATTTAGACACGGTTTATTTCATAAACAGTTGCTAAGTGGGGTTAGCTTCATGATGTGGGTCTTTGTTGTTGTGCTAACGCTAAGCTAACAGCAAGGCCCGGTCGCGTTTGAGATTTATAATTTTAAGACAGTAAATCATCCAAAATTAATAAACCCTCCATGAATTAAAAAAAATTACAGATGTTGCCTGATCGGCAGTAAGATGGTCGCTGCAGACATACGATTCTTTAGTAGGACACCATCGGTCCCTCGTTGTCTGTACTTGTCCATATTAGGCAAAGTTTCTCATCTTTTGGAAATTTGTGAATGCTCACTTGTTCACTGCTGATATTAGAACACCCAAATGTGCTACAACGTGACAGCATTTTTCAAGTTACACAAAAAAAAGAGGCGATCTTTCAGAAAAATGATCTGTATGGCAAGTAGTTAAAACACCAGACAAACGGGCAAGGCTCCGCCTTATGCCCAGATGTAAGTCACAATGACGTTTTGCGGAAATGCGCAGATTTTTAGGGGCGTGTCCCAGAGAAAAAACTACCATAACTTGGAATGAAATTTTAATATATTTATAATTTATTTTGCAAAAACGAACAGAGCTGAATGATATAAGATATATATGTTGTGACAAATATGCAAATTTCCAACATCATGTCACAATACCTTTAACCTTTCATAGAAATTACTTATTGCAAATATATTCTGATTAAAACACGAGCCGTACAAGTTCTTTAGGTTTTGAAAAAAACAAAAAAAACAATCTCCGTCTTAAATCGCCCGCTTCGGATGTTATCAACCATTCGTAGCGGTCAGATTGCCCCTCCTGTACCTCCTAGGAGGTTTAAAGTTACGTTGTCACCGTTAAAAGTCAAAAGTCAAAGTCAACTTTATTGTCAGATCTGCAATATGTACAGTGCAGGACATACACAGGACCGAAATTGCGTTTCTCTCAGTCCCTCGGTGCAACAGTAAACATCTAAACAT
>JBBPBX010034984.1:0-13256 GCA_038048925.1 Garcialebias charrua
AATGATATATTTAAATCAATATGAGATTAGCTTGTGAATTTCAAAGGTGTTCTAATATGTTAAATAACAGCACATACAAATGTCATATGTCACAAATGTTGCAAAATGAGTCTACTTCAGAAAAATGTTTTTATTTCAATAGCAAAACTCATGTCATTTTAACTGACCAATATTCACAAAGATTGGTTATGGAGTTCATTGAATAAATTAAAAATATTCAACCTTATTGGGTAAATTTTTTTTTTGTCTTCATGAACAATTAACATGTACAAATATGGTCTGTAACAGTATTAGTGATTTAATTTACTTTTGATTTACTTTAAATGATAAATACATGTATAATCATTTAAACTTAAAATATTTATATAAATATAGTTGATTGAATTACTTGTCGCTCAGGCCACTCTATTAAGAATTGTAATCTTTCATGGAGAACATGAATCGTTCTAAAACAAATTCGAGACACAGTGGCTTTTGACACATTAAATCTATAGGCAAGGTCTTGAAGCTGCAGATGTAATCTGAGATGCATAAGTATCATAATAAATTGCTCAAATTTGGAGAGTGCTGACAGTGATGACATGCTGATGTATAAGGTTCACAGAGCTGAAAAATTTGCATCAAAACTAAAAAGTTGGGCAGTCCCGTATAAAACTTTGTTTTATCGTTGTTCTGGAAGGTTTCAGGAGTAAATTTAGTCACTGAGACTTTTTCCTTAAGGTCGCAGATCTCAGTTGTGTAGCCTTTCACTGCATCCTCCAGCTTTGTGAGGTCAACCATGCTTAGATCCGTCTGGCATTCTGCATCTGCAAATATTTAATTATTAAAAATTACGTTCAGAAATTCTATAAATAAATAAATAGTATTTTTATTTATTATTATTTTACCTTTGAATCGTTCGTTTTCAGGGGCTGGTAAGCTTTCTTCACAGAGCTCATCTTCCAGACTGTTGGCCTCCTCAGTGCAGAGAAGCTTCCAGGCCTTAGCTCTTTCCCTGCGCCGGAGGGATGCTTCTGTTTGTGGCCACTCGTTACTTCTTTGGTACCCCAGGTTAACAGTGGGGGCCCAGTCTTGGGAATGTACATCACCTGCTGCACTCGGACAACCTAAATATAAGACACCACTTTAAAGTAAAACACGTAAATGCCTTTCCTAGCACTAAGCTAACCGCTAACAACATTAGCATTCTAATCGGATTTTTTCTGGGAACAACCAAGTGTTGAACCACTACACAAGCTAGGGCATAACATATCTTACCTGTCTTTCTAGTTACTGTCCAATAAAATATCTGAAAATATGATTTAAACGATACGACCCTTACCTGTAACAAAGTGGTCGCTGCAGACTCTCGTCAGTTTCTGCACCTCCTGTTTTTAGCCGTAGGTTGTAATCCACGTTTGTCGTCTTTTTTCTGTAAGTTTTTTTAAATTAATCCCCTTGTAGCATACTACTTTCGGAACACGAAAATAACTTTTATCTATCTCTCGATTAGAGCGGTTGCAACAACCGTAAACGGCACAGAATTTAGGCATGTAGATGCTGAATCAGCAACAGAAGGAAACGGCTGCGTTTACCTCCTGCCCCGCATCTGCATTCTGTGACGTCACTGCTACGTCATCTGAAACCCAGCAATATGCAAATCATCCTCTTTGTTCCTGGCCCCACTCAGACTAGTTATTAGTTCATTTATCTGGTCAGGAGTAATTTCTTTTCCCAAGCTGAGGTCTTTCAAAGTGTTATCTGCAACAGGTAAGACATTAATTGTGCATAACATTTTACAGAACTCCACTTTAAAGGTGTGCATTATTACTTTAACACCATGTTCCAGGTAAAACAACAACAACAAAAATGTAGCTGTTTTTTATTGTATAAATATTCAAATTTCAAAACTTTTCTTCATCAGCATATAAAAGTCTGTGGTTTTGATTGAATGATGAAGAAGCTCCACATTCAATCTGTTTTAAACAAATAACCATTTGTGCAGAGTAGACAGTTCAGGTCATTGCTATTCTAGATATTCACAGAGACTCTTTTTATTTTGAATATCAAGAGGTGAAGAGTGTAATGCATTATAACTTAAGGACAAATCTAGAAACATCCCATAGATAGTGAAGAAAAAGCAGATCAAGCAATAAAACCTGTCACAACTGGCCAAACATGCACAGTAAGCCCCGAGGCACTGCTAAAGATTATCAGCTTGTGTGCAATTCATAGAACCTGTGTGCTCCTGACTCCCTGTGTGCTTTATTATATTGAGAGATGAGATCAGAGTCACTGCAGTTCAGCTTGGTATGCAGGAACAGTCTCACAACACCAGCATACAATTTCCCTGTACTGTATTGGTTCAGAAGAGAAAAGCATTTATCTGAGATTAGTTTGGCACAAGCGTTCCCATTTTGTGCTATTCTTCTTTTTTAATTTCATTTTCAACTCCTGTTTGGTGAATTTTAGACACAAATCTGACCTGTGCTGAGTAACTTTATGCAGATTGTCAGTTTGTATTGTGATGTTCTTGGGCAAGACTCATCAGAGGAGGCAAATAAAGGACAGATGTTTGCATTTAGAGGAGCAGCACACTGAATAATGGTCTCAGAAACTAACTGAGAGCAGACCTTACAGTGGTTGGGCAGCACCCTTTAGAGGGTGGGGGGTCATTTGCAGTCATTTAGGGCTGCGATGGAGACAGGTAGAAAGGTGGTTATGTGTTCCAGTGTGAGGAGGGGGAGGTTGGGTGCCTCTTTTAGACAGTCAGGGCTGGGCTTTTGCTGGGTGCAGTCACCATCTCACTGTCCTGCTCCTGTTCCTGTTGGCTGCACTGAGCTGGTGTGCAGCCAACCAGGAGGTCCGGTTGCCCTCCAGCAAAATCAGTCCACACGGTGTTGGATGGCATCACAAGCTCAGACCCTGGGGAGGGGTCTCGCCAGCTGGATGAACTAAGTGAACTCTTTTTCTTTATTGTAGGCCTCCATTTTATCTTTTAGCTTGCGGTTTATAGTTTTCTTATATATTTTGTTTGTATTTTTTAGCTTAGGGTGGGCAGTTTTATGAATCCTCTAACCTGCATGTTGATTGTTGTGACTGCACAGCCTCCAGAGAAGGGGGTTTGCAGCGACTTGCTGTGCATAATATGTAAAAAGTTACCTTGAATTTCTTGGGGTGAGGTGCTGTGGTGGAATCTGGGTTATAAGTAGCCTTTGATAGAGTTTTGTTTTAAGTTGGATCCTTAGCCCAGGGGCGATCCCAGCCTGTTTGGTGCCCCGGGCAAAAAAAAAACTTCTGACACCCCCTCTCCCTCGAGCCTGCATCACCCAACTTCATGCTCCTAGAGCTGAAACAGGTGCATACCTTATATCTTCTGCTTGTTTCTTCACTTCTGTTCTTTTTCCTGAACTGCACACCTGATGAATTTTACCTGTACTTGTCCATCTTCCATGTGTGTAACTGACACTCGAGAGGAGAACGGTCATCACCACCCAACATGAGTAAAGGTTCAAGGTTATTTATTGTCATTCACGTCACATGTATGAGGAGGAATGAAATTCGCCTAATTCAATTCAATCAAATTCATTTAAATAAAAACACCTTCCTTGATGTGCATATTGAATTTTGTATTGTTTTTTTCATTGATCTCACACAAATAAGCTGTGAAATATTGGTTACATTATAAAATGTATGAATTATATTATAAATTAAATGTGCTTTTTGGGGGGAGTAATCACTGGTTTGATTTTACTTGGCGACTAGACTCATCCCTGGCTCAGCAAGGATGCAGGAGAATCCCCCTCCCCTTCTCTCACAGTCTGTATGTCAGACCTCAGCAGCAAGCTGCACTACCTAAAATTGTTGTCACCAACGTTGCCACAAACACATTCAAATCATATTGAAATATCTCAGAAGAGACTCTGCACACATGGTGCAAGGATAGCGTTCTTGTCATTATCTCACAGATTTAACATATCACAGTTAATTCTGTCTGTAATAAAGGAACTGTTTAACACATTTTACACAGTGAACTTGTACCAGATAGTTTATCCGTCTTTGTCCTTAAGTAAGAGTAGTTTCTTGAGTTCGTCATGTTCGGCAGCCAAACTGAACCCAGGAGTGCAGATAGAAAAATCTGAGTTTCTTTATTTATCATTCGCACCACATGTGGTACATGTGGTGGCACGAAATTGTGCACACACGGTCCCAGTTACATCCAACAAAAGTATAAAATGTAAAAGAAAAACAGTAATAAGATCCAAGATATGAACTAAGAACAATTTTAAATTAAAAAATACTCTAAGCACTAGTGGTACAAAAACAATATGCCGAACAGCAGCACCAACACTCAGGGAACTCAGGAGTGACTTAAAATTGATTTCAATAAACAAAAGAAAAAAATTGACAATGCAGTGGAGTACCGGTACTTGCATGGAAACCAGAACACGAGAAAACCCACAAAAGACTGAAAACACTGGGAAAGAACACAAGGTGGCAAGCACAGACAAACCAATGGGCCAAAACAATAAACACCTGAGACGGGACAACAAGGATCAGGTGAGAGTGGGCGGTGCAGGAGCTGAATAATGTCAACGGAAAAACACTGGTGAGAACTAATAAACCCAAGAGACTGAAAATACACAAACCAGGAATCACAGGGAAAAAAAAGTAAAAACGCAATTCTCACAGGCTTGACATTTGTGGTAAATGTAAGGAGAGATTATTGATTAAAGCTGCCAGTAACCAACTGATTGCTAGATTATTTATTCATTTATTTATTTATTTAATTAACTTTCATTTTACCAGGATAAAAAAAAGGAAGAAAAAACACTGAGATTAAAAACCTATTTTTCAAAGGAGACCTGGCCAAGAGGCATCAATAAATACTGTACAACACAACAAAAATTACACAATTAAAAGAAAATGTCAAGCTATAAAAAAACAGGTACTATAAAACAAGCTAGCCATCAAAACAGGTACATGTCATTAAATTGGCCTCAATAACTTTTAGTTTGGCTGTAAAAGCACTGAATGAGATGAATTCAGTCAATCTCAAAATTTCTTGTAAGTTCCAAGAAGAGGGAGCAGAGTGAACGAAAGCCTTCTTATGCAATTCAGTTGAGCAAAAGAGACAGAAAGAAGCAGCAAATTGTGTAATCGAAAAGTATAAGAGTCAACATTTCTCACTGCAATTGCAATAAAAAATATAGTCCGGCAGGAGTCCAAGCAGTGTCTTGTAAATAAAAGTTAACCAACGGGAGTTCCTTCGGGCAGCCAGACCAGGCCATCCCACCGGTGATTGCAAATCACAATGGTGTGTTGACATTTTGCAGTTTGTAGTGAACCTCGGAGCAGAGTGGTAGACAGTCGAGCATCTTAAGGCATCGTGAGGAAGCAATCGTATACAAAATATCTCCATAGTCCAAAACAGACATAAGAGTTGCGGAGATAAGCTGCGTTTTAGCAGTACATGAAAAACACAACTTATTTAGAAAATTAAAGCCCAGCTTAAATTTTAGCCTTTTCACATGACTTTCCACACGAGGTTTGAAAGTGAGGGAATCATCAATCAAAATGCCCAAATATACCCAAATCAAAGAATCAAACAAGTAGGAGTCAAAATTAAACTACAGTCCTCTCTGTAGTTCAGTGTAATGCAAATGGCTGCTGTGATGTGCTGACGGTTGATTGTTTAATCACAGCAGATTTAGTGTCACCTTGAAAATTATATACCAATTAGTGTAATTTAATGTGTTGAGATTACCACGGGATTAAAGCAGGCTCACAGCATGTTTACTGTACCATTATCCTCAGTGTCCTAAAAGTCAAATTTCATCTGTTTGTATCTTGTTCACAATATTTTTTATTTTGGCTGCCATCTTCCAGTTGTCTTGATCAAATTAAATTTCCCTTTTTCTAAATAATCCAAAAAGAGCATTAAAATTCAAAAAACAAATTGAACTTGTGGCTGCTTTCAGCTCTGTGAATGTCAAATATTTAAGCAGGAAAGAACATCCCCGTGAGCATCTGTACCTGTACGATCATGTACTTTCTGAGGAATTACGGGGCAGGAGAAATTCATCTCTGAAGTGGAGCAGACAGGTGACCTTTCTTGTCCTTGATGTATCTTTTAAAAACAGGCCAATGATTTTTGCCAGTGTAGAGAATAAAGATTCTTGAGCTTCATGTCATTTATCATTTTAATAGCTGCACTGAATAGCCTTAGTTTACTTGGAGATGTACTAGGTTATTTTATCTTGTTTTAGCAGAACCAGGAATCAAAAATTCAAAGACTAGGCAGGGCCCCCTGTAGGATTCTGATCTGATTATCTTTGTCATCCTTTGACTGTCAGCAGATCTTTAGAACAGACTCTGGGGTACGGAGAACAAAAAGACCAGAGGACGCAGTACAAAATGTAGTGATTTATTTACAATGGTGTCAAGAGAAGAACACATAGCCATCTGTGGAAAACAAGAGCCTGGTAAGGAACAAGTGAATGTAAAAGTCCTTTACTTTCTATTTTTCCAGGATGGAAGAGACAGACTTATCTCTGTTTCAGATTTGGATGGAGGAGGTGAAGGGTTACAGTTTCCATGGAGAACAGCATCCATGAAGTGATCTTGAGAGTGGCAGGTGGGAAATTGAACTTCAATTTCAAATCGCTAAACCACCAGAAAGCCAGTTTTGAAATATTATGGGACTTTTTTTTTTTTAAAGATGTAAACAAAGGTGAACAAACTAAACATAAACATTGAATAAACCACTGCTAATTTGGTTTAAATTTACTAAATTAAAATGTGTTGCATAATTTAGACTTTTGTGAAGTTGTGATCCTGGCAGGATGAGCCTGCAGTTGGCTGTATGTTTCACAAACAGACAGGTTGTTGTACAAAGTAAATATTTGTCTCAGAATGATAAAACTTAGAAAAGCGTGACCAGTGTTTTTCTTCAGTTAGACAAGCCGTGGTTGTCTGTATTTTTTGATAATGGGAAACGTGTGCAAACAATCAAATACGTTTTTAAAAATGGAAAAGTTCAGGAAAACCCCTTTTCAGCCATACGCACTGACTGACAGCTGCAGCAATGAGTAGGGGAGAAAGTGCACTCAGCAGTACAACCATAGAAAAACTCCTATAGCCTCTGTGGTTCCATTAAAAATTATTTTAAACTGCAAGGACAAAACATGTAGTGGTTTTGAAACCATAACTTTTTAACAAAATGATTTACATTGACACTCTTTCACCTTCGTCATAACCCTGTCAACTTCAGACAATCTGTTTTTATTCAGCTTCTGGAGTCTACAAACTTCATTTAAATACTTTGTATTAAATGAAGATTTTTATTCAGCTTCTGGAGTCTACAAACTTCATTTAAATACTTTGTATTAAATGAAGAGCAAAGAGATTTTCATCCAATTAACCGTTTTCCGTAACCATCTTGTTTTCTTTATGATTAACTTGGTCAGTAATGGTCTGTCCAATGACCTGATCCCAAATATCCTCTTCACAAAAAGAGTAAAATGAAGAGCCATTACGAGCTGAAAGGCTCTTCAGGTGCACTGATTATAAATGACAGACAGGTGTGTGAGGTGCAAGAATTAATATCTGCTGAGTGGGGCTAATAACACGAGGTACACTTCCGGCCTTTGGTGGAGACACAAATAGAAACAACTGATTTGATGCAGAATTTATTTTACAATCAGTGTGTCCCTGAGCATTTATGATATTTTTATATGTGCTCATCGTATTATGCTGCCCATTCTTTATGAGTGCACATCCATACACTGCCTTGCATTGCAGTTATAGGCCTTGATGGCAGTGACTCAGAGAATGTTGCATACGTCAAAAATGATGGCATTTTCCTACAGCATCTTTTAGTAAGTCCATGTTTAAATGCCTTAACTGTCATTACCATTTTGCGTTACCACCACTTTCCATGGTACACAATGAAAATGATGTCTTTACAGCAGCATCTGTGCTTCCATTGCTCGGTCTCGTTCTACTGTGTCCTCCTCCGCTGGCATCCCTGCACACTTAGAAAAGCTGTCCAAGAAGCCAGTGTCAGCATCTACAAAGAGTGAGCGTGGTACGTGTGAAAATAGTCTGTAATAAACCCTGTGCTCGACTGTATGATGTACTGTATATGCATGCACATACAGCCATATGCAATATTTTCAGCTGCACATGCCCATAGAAGAGCTTTATAGCTGGCACTGTTTCTTTCCACCTGCTTCTCAGTGGGAACTGCGGCAACTTTAAACACGCAGGTGAAAGTGTCCAATCTGCCAAAGACGAGTTGCTTTCTCTGACACAGCCAGTGCACTGGAGAGGCTGCTGCAGCTGATGGTGGTGGTAGTTTGTCAGCAGCACCCACATACCAGTTGTCTTTGCTGTAGCACTGAGTACTGGTAGCCAAGCTGCAGGTGGCCAGCAGAGATGTAGGCTGACAATGTGGGTGAGATTATGCTAATGCATGGATCTGATTGACACATTTACCTAGTGAGATTTAACACTGTTTAGCTATTCAGATGCATCGCAACAGGAGATGTCCCTTGTGCATAATGTTCAAACACCACTGCTCCAGTAAGATGCCTTTTCTATAGTAACCAAAACTGTATAGGAAATAAACAATACAAACATGCACAGCAGGAGACTGTGTCAGTGTTGGTGACTGACTTTATTTGCTCCAGAAACATGTGAGAATGAAAAGTGCCACCGTTTTTCTTTTATTGTACATGGTCTCTTAATTTGTCTTTTTTTTTGTTCTCTTTTTTAATAATTCTTTTGTCTTCTTTAAAAGTATCTCTCCACTTCTATTTTTTTTTTTGTAATAATTTTTGTTTACTTTCTGTTAAGAAAAGGTAGTTCATACAGACAGGTAATTAAAAGACTCATTCTTCATCTCACACATTTTAATTCCGCCATGTAAAGCTCTTGGTGTTATAGGAGTTGGGATGTATCAGTCATAGGTAGAGCTTAATTTGAACCGGATCCAGCAAGAACAGGATCTGGGATCTCTCTTATTTTGACAGGGAGCTTTCCGGTAACTGTTTGCTTTGATTTGGTAACTCTCAGATTTACTAATAATAAAGTTATGAACAAATTTGACTGGCTTGAATTAATAAAACCCATATAATCTGAAAATGATTACATAAACATTAATTTTAAACACAACAGCCACGTACGAGCTTCTTAATATCATATACGAGCTGCCCCTTCAAGTAAGCATTTCTGCTTCTATCCTTGAAATGATGGGGTAGAAGAGGTAGAGCAGCCAAGCTGGGACCAGTAAGTTCCAGGTTCCATCCCCAGCCATTCCCACATGTTGTGGTGTCTCTGAGTAAATCACCTAATCCCCAATTGCTCCCAGGATGCTTACATAGCTACCCACTGCTACACCTGGGTGTTTCCCAGGTGTGATTGGTTAAATGCAGATAACTAATTTTGCCATTGTATACAATGATGACAACATCCATCCATCCATCCATTTTCGTCTGCTTATCCGGGGTCGGGTCGCGGGGGTAGCAGCATAAGTAGGGAAGCCCAGACTTCCCTCTCCCCAGCCACTTGGAGCAGCTCCTCTGGGGGAATCCCAAGGGGTTCCCAGGCCAGCCGAGAAACATAGTCCCTCCAGCGTGTCCTGGGTCTTCCTCTGGGTCTCCTCCCGGTGGGACATGCCCGGAACACCTCACCAGGGAGGCGTCCAGGAGGCATCCTAACCAGATGCCCGAGCCACCTCAACTGGCTCCTCTCGATGTGGAGAAGCAGCGGCTCTACTCCGAGTCCCTCCCGGCATGACTGATCTTTCGGTCACAACCCAAAGCTCATGACCATAGATGAGGGTGGGAACGTAGATCGATCGGTAAATTGAGAGCTTTGCCTTTTGACTCAGCTCTCTCTTCACCACGACAGACCGGTACAGCGCCCGCTTCACTGCGGACGCTGCACCTATCCGCCTATCGATCTCACGCTCCAGTTTTCCCTCATTCGTGAACAAGATCCCGAGATACTTAAACTCCTCCACTTGGGGCAGGACCTCCTCCCCGACCCGGAGAGGGCATGCTACCCTTTTCCGGCTCAAGACCATGGCCTCGGATTTGGAGGAACTGATCCTCATCCCGGCCGCATCACACTCGGCTGCAAACCGCTCCAGTGAAAGTTGTAAATCACGAACTGATGAAGCCAGTAGGACCACATCATCTGCAAAAAACAGAGAAGCGATTCTAAGGCCACCAAAATGGATCCTCTCAACACCTTGGCTGCGCCTAGAAATTCTGTCCATAAAAGTTATTAACAGAATCGGTGACAAAGGGCAACCTTGGCGGAGTCCAACTCTCACCGGAAACGAGCCTGACTTACTGCCGGCAATGCGGTGACCATGTTTCTTCCCGTGAAGAAACATGGTTTTTAATTTTAAACTCACTTTGAAAGGAATTTTCATTAATATATCATTTTGTTTGCTAAAACGAACATAGTTGAATGATACAAGATATTTATGTTGTGTCACTATATGCAAAGTATAAAGATGATGTCACAGACACTTTAATCCTCATATTGAAAACTTAGTAAATAAGTAAAATCGGGTTTCTTTGTCAGAAACAGATCCCGTCTAACTCTGAACGATAGGAAAAACCTTGTTACTGATACTTTCCTTCTGTCCACTGACTATGGTGACATTATTTATATAAACGCTCCTGCAAGCACCCTGCAGATGTTGGATGTTGTCTATCACGGTACGCTAAGATTTATAACTGGCTGTAACTACCGTACCCATCACTGAACACTATATTCACTGGTTAACCGGTCATCATTAACTTCAAACAGATTCTCACACTGGTACATTTTCATCTTTAAATCACTTGTTGGTCTGCTGCCTTCATACATCTCCTCCTACATGTTATGTCGTCAGTGCAGCTACAGCGTGCGCTCCCCCAAAAAAAATCATTACCTGCAGTGTCCCATCAGTGCAGACCAAATTTGGCCAAAGGACCTTCTCTTACTCTACTCCTGTTTCCTGGAGCACCTTGCAAAAAGAGCTGAAGCTCTCAACTTTGACCTCTCTAAGGGATTTTAAACAACTGTTAAGTTCAATGCAAAAGTCAAAGCAGACATGCTCCTGTTCTTAGTATATTACATATTTCATAAAGTAGCATGTTTTTTCACTTTGTTTTATATCATTTCTTTTATATACTTCAATTTTATATGCTTTTATATAAATGTTTATTGTTGTGTGTATCCCATCTGTGGTTTTTGTTTAAAATAAGTCGTAATGAGTCCTCGTGACACAGTGAAACTTGCCTGTGCTGTATAACTAACGGTTGAATGAATATTGACCATGATAGGTTTATGACAGCAATAGAATCATAAAATATCCAAGGGGATGAATAGTTTCTGTAGCCAAAGTAATGGAGACCTGCTTAATGTTAGGTTATAATGTAATTTCTTGTTATATTGTAGCTAATCATGTGACAAACATTCAAGTAAACATCATTGCTGCTTTAGTCACCTATCAGAGGTTTGAACCAGAATGTAGATTTAAAACAGTGAGTGTTGCATTACACCTTGATGTTCTCACATTAAGGTGTCATGTTACTATCGCCTCTTTATGATTTAGAAAAACGTGCAGTCGACTGATTTACAGATACTACGGACTGGAAAGATACGTTGTGTTGCTGTCTACACAGCCTTTGCCCTCCTCCAAAGAAACATTAGACGTCTGCATGTCCGGACCTGTCTGAGAGTCACGTCTTCGTGCTTCAGGACTTTGTTTATTTTTTTTACGGAGCCGTGTGGCACCCTGTTTTACTGCCTTTATAACAGTGACATGGGATAGGTTTCTGTTCTGAGAGAGCAACAGTAAATACTGCAGCTGAACCTTTAACGTGGGCGTAAATCCAGAATGGCAAACGGTTTCACCGAAACAAAAAAGAAAGGACGGTACAAACTCCACGCACTCTTTGTTACAACACTTCTGCCTAACATCAGTCTGCAGCGTTCTAGGTCAACGTTTGGTCTGAAAAATGTCAAGACTTTTTTTACACTTTTAACTGAAGCGAGACTTAGAACAAACTAAAAAGTAATGATGATGGAAACTGAGGTGATGCAAAAACTGTCAGCTGTAGAAATCCCTGCTTGAAGTACCAGAGGCTGTTCCAGATGTGCTATAGCTGTCATAACTATTTGTACTTCTAAAAACCACAGGATTCCAAGAAATAGCCATGTACTGTACTGAGAAACTGTAGGTGGAGGAAATATTTATGAAATTTAGGTCTTATATGACAGCTGTGAATGACAACGTCACCCTGTGCAACACTTCAGAAGGTTCACCAAATACTTAAGACTTCACCAGAGAAAGTATGGTTTTAGATTGTTTGTTTTGTATTTAAATCAGCTTAAGATAAGCTTGTAAGAGGTTAAAATAAATAAATAAATAAAAGACGGATTTGAGGAATTTCTGGAAACATTTTTAACACGATCAGTTTGCCAGTTTTATATACCGGTACTGTATATACTTTTTGCGCTAATAACCAAGTTAAATATCTGAATTGATTCTTTTTTTTATTCTCCCCCACAAATGATTTTATTTCAGCATATGTTGTAAAAGTATACTATAAATATAAAACATTAAAAGACAAAACAGGCTTCATATACATACAGTATATATTAGGGCTGAACAATTAATTGCATTTGCAATAATATCGCAATATAATAAAATGAGATTTTCTAATCGCAAAGGCTGAAATTTGACTGGTCACGTGACACAAATCTTTATCAACACTTAAAAAAAAAAAACACCACAAAGACATTTACAATGGTTGCATGGCTAGAATGACAACAACCAGTGCTTCAACTTCAAGTAAGCAAAGTATCAGCCGACAGGGATCACTGACCGAACTGTTTGAACTTCAAACAGTAATTTTTTTTATATTTATTTATTAACTGTCATGTGAAGTTCAGACAGTAGTTAGGAAGTTCACTTAACATGTTTACTATTATGTTTATGAAACAAGAAAAAATAGAAATGGTGAAAAGAAAAGGCATAGATTTGTTTGCTTTATTGTAATCTCTGCTTTAAATAAATCTGACATTGTTTATTATAAAACAGATTGATTTATTGCTTCTGTTTGTTGAAAAATACTTGAGAAGATATTTAAAAAATAATCGCGTTTTAAATCGCAATTGCAATTTATAGAAAAAAATTGCAATTAGATTATTTTCCAAAATTGTTCAGCCCTAGTATATACTGTATACTGTATATACAGTATATATATATA
>JBBPBX010034984.1:16001-32308 GCA_038048925.1 Garcialebias charrua
ATAATTCCAATTATCCACTGAACTTCCACGTCCTCGACTGAAAGAACGGTCAGGCACATTAACTTCCACTCTCCCCACGAGTCCATAATGTAACCAACGTGTCGAGGGGGCACGCCGGTTTCTCCTGGTCCGGAGCGCTTCGTGGAAAAAAAATTATCGATAGAGGAGACAGCCCACGCAATTAAATCCATTTCCAAATTGCTTCGAGTGAGCACTGAAGAGTTGCAGATGAGACAAAAATGCAAAAGCAGGGAGGAGGAAAACTTTAGGGCAGGAGAGGAGCAGAAAGAGAAGCGACCTGCTTCGCCAAGAGCCGGAATTCTTGTGGACTCTGTGCTGGTCTGTTGTGGTGAAGACAGAGCTGAGCAGTAAGACAAAGCTATCTGTTTACTGGTCGGTCTATGTTCCTACTGAAAATCAAGTTATAATCATGCAGAAAGTATGTTTGTTCAACTAGCTAAGGAAAGTAATATATTCATGATATCCTGATGCATGCTCAATAATCCAGGTAGAAAAATCTAAAAAAGTTAATTCTGGTCCTCTGGACGTTCAAAAAACAAAACAAACAAACAAAAAAATTGTAGAAACGTTTCGTCTTTCATCCGAAAGACTTCTTCAGTCTGATGTGCTGTATTCAGCTCCGTGCTGAAGGTGCTATTTATAAGACTGAGCTGAATACAGCACCTCAGACTGAAGAAGTCTTTCAAAGTCTTTGGAATGTCCAGAGGACCAGAATTAACTTTTTTAGATGTATTCATAATGTTTATTATTTTATTATTTTAACTCACAGTTTTGAGTTGAAACAAGTGATTAAAAATGTTTTTGCACTGTGTAATGTTTAACTATTTTTTATTTAACTCAAAGTATCAAGTTGAGACAGGAAGTGGTAAAATGTTCAGTCTACTTTGACAATTTAAAACATTGTTGAGATGACAACAACAATGGAGTGCAATCAATTTTACACTTCATTTCTGTTGACATGAAGCTCAAGTTGAGTTATCGTGTCTTTAAGGCAGCAGGTGGACTTTCATCTGCAAATTTAACCAGTTTTAAATGTTTTACCGTGAACATGTTCTGCAGGGACAACTAGGATCTTATCGTTTTCACTTCTTCTGTTCTTTTAGTTCCCACTATCTTGTTTCAATGGAGTTTGTTTAGTCGTGCAGTTTAGTGCATCAAAATGCAGCTGTATTTGTTTCTTAAACCACTGCAGGGCCCTGAATTGTAATCAGATCAAATTGTGAGGTGCCTGAAGACTCCTGCCCCCACTTGTCCACGTCACGCTGTGATACCAGTGACACAGTGCAGAACGTAAGATTTAATAAATGCCAGACTATGATTTCATGCTGCAGAATCACATCACAAAAAACAGACGGAGATCCAACAACGGATGGAACGCACGCTCAATCGTTGGTGCTCCTGTCAGCAGCTGTGGACCCTGGACACAGCTGTGGAGCTCATGGCCTTCGTGCGCAGCCGACCAGAGTCACGTGGTTCCTTCCACAGATTCATGTGCTTCATTGTAAAGTTTTTTTTTTTAATCCAGTGCATGCCTGCTCAAAGTCTGTGTGCAGAAGCAGCAGAAGAAAAGTGTGTAAGTGTATTTGTTGATTTAAAAAAGGCATTTGATACTGTTGATCACACTATTCTTTTTGATGAATTACATATGGTGTGAGGATCAGCGTTGCACTGGGTATTTAGTTATTTGAAAGACAGGAAACAGTTTGTACAAATAGATGATGTGAGATCAAACCTCTGCAATATGCAGAGTTCCTCAAGGATCTGTACTTGGTCCTAGTTATTTATCTTATATGTAAATGACTTGGTAAAGGTGTCAGGACTACTTAAATGTGTTCTTTTTGCAGATGATACCACTTTTTTTTTTGTTTGGGTAAAGATATGGAGTAGATATTGGAATTGATGAAGACGGAGTTTGTGAAAATTCAAATTTGGTTTAAGCTTGATAAATTATCATTAAACCTGGATAAAACTTCATGATATTTAGTAATAAAAAAAACTGTTGATGTTCCATTTAAAATTGATGGTGTCGAGATTTGTAGAGTGAGTGAGGTGAAGTTTTTGGGTGTTATCATTGATGACAAACTGACATGGAAACAACATATAAATTCTGTGAAAATGAAAATATCTAAATCTATTGCAGTACTGTACAAAGTCAAGGACTTATTCAATTATAAAGCTCTGTATTTGTTGTATAACACAATCATTGTTCCACATTTAATTTATTGTGTTAATGTTTGGGGAAAAGCATGTAAAACAATCACAAAGCATATTTTTGTTTTACAGAGAAGAGCTGTAAGAATTATCACTAGAAAACATTACTGTCATCCATCAAGTACATTATTTTATCCAATGAAATTACTGAAGTCCCATGATTTGGTAGATTATAATATTTTATCAGTTATGCATAGAGCTCAGAATAATGCACTACCTTTAAATATCCAAAAGTATTTTGTAAAAAGACAAAGTCTAAGTACCTTAAGGGAACAGAGATATTTGTAAAACCACAATATAGAACTAGTTTGAAGGGACGGTCTACCTTAATCCAGGGAATTAGATTATGGAATGGTTTGAACACAGATGTAAAAAAAAGCCAAGTCAATGTTTGTGTTCAAGAGAATGATCAAAATTGAATTGTTGAAAATATATATATGAATGGAGTTTAATGAGAAATGTATGAGAACTAGAAAATTGAACGAGTTGTTCATTTTGTTTAGTTATTTATAATTGTTGTTTGAATTGATTATTTGAAAAAAGGAGCAGCTATAATAAGATTTTTTTCTTCCTCTGCTACCTTTCATTTTATATTTTTGTTGTTTCATTTCATATGGTAAATGGAGCTTATTTATATAGCGCTTTCCAGCCCCCTGTGAGGAGTCCCAAAGCGCTTTACAATACCAACCATCCACCCATTCATACACCGGTAGCGGCAGACTGCCATGCAAGGCGCCACCCAGTCCTACCGGGAACAACTCGGGGTGAAGTGTCTTGCCCAGGGACACAACGACACATGGTGTGGGGAACCGGGATTCGAACCTCCAACCTTCCGATCGGGGGACGACTGCCATTACCATTACGCCACGGCTGCCCACATATATGCAAATTGTTTTGTATTTTATTTTAAAATGAATAAATAATAAAAACACATGTAAAAGATCAAAAAACAACTTACAGACTGTTTTAAACTCTAGAATGAAAATCAAAACATAAAGAAAATGTTTTGTTAAAATACAAAATGTTTTTTCATGCAGGGGGATCACTCTTTAGAAGATTGGTTGGATCTTCAGTTTCAGTTGGAGCACATTGACCTTTGAAAGGCCCACCGAGGACCTGCAGAACCGTCACTGCTGGGGATGGACGTCTCTGTTTTGAGGGTTCTGATCATTCCCTCCTCAAGGAGTTTTGTTTGTGAGGTAGAGATGGTTTCTGCACGCTGCTCCCATCTAAGAATAGCTGCAGGAGGAATGAAAAAAAAAAACCTGCGAAGTGAAGATAGTAGGCGAAAGATAGAGAGGGGGTGAAGGGAAGTGAAGAGGAAGTTTGGTGACAGTGGGGAAAAAAACACAGAGTTTGAAAAAGACAATGGCGATGTCAAGGAGTCAAATGAAGTCAACATTATCGGTGCATCGTGTCCGTGACTCGGTCTGGCTCCAGACCAAACACAACGCTGGGAGCAATCAATCTAAATCAATCAAGTGTTGGTGGGGGTGGTGTTTGTGTGTGCATGGACAGAAGGAGGTGGTGTCAGTGTGGTGACGGGGTGTACCCTGCCCCGGAGGTCACCGCTCCGCTCAGATGTGTGTGTTTGTACATGTGTGTGTGTGAATGAGTCCATTGAAATATGGTGCAGAGGAGAGCCTTGTGTGAGGGAGGGGCTGAAACAATCAACAGATTCACCCATGGACACTCTGTATACGCTTAATATCAGCGTGCTGAGAAAGCCCACATAGTAGGAAGTTTATTGTTAGAGATGCCCCGTAGCGTCATGATTTTGCAATCAATGAGCTGGAAGAACGACATCCGTGTCTGACAACGAACGCTTCATGACAGACGCTTGGTGCCGAGCTTCAGGCCTCCAGCTTTTACAGGTTAGGACACAGAATATGTTCCACCAGTGGTGTGAGAGCAAGGCTTTTATTGAATTATTAGTGTTGGTATCTCATTTGTATTTTTAGGTTAAAATTGACCAGGATATAAGTCACCAAAATAAATAAATAAATAAATAAATAAAATATAGATTTAGTGGTTTGTTATTGCAGAAATTTAATTGTGAAGAGTTTAAAGGTATTGTAACATGATGTTGGAACTATGCATAAAGTGGCACAACATATATTCATTCAACCTTTATTTATTCAGGTAAATCTCATTGAGCCTCGAGGGCTCATTTACAAAAGTGACCTGCTACAAACTAAAGAATGATGAACAGCAATGGTAGAATTTCCTTAAACAACAAACAACAGAAAAAAAACATAGGAGAAAAATAGAAAGTGAAATGCAAAGTATCAAAACTAGCAAAACACCACAAGGTAGATGTACAAAATCAAAAACAAGAACATATCTGCAATGGTTTTTGCCAGGATTCCAAAAGATTCTTAAAAACCATTTAGGGAGGTCAGGGCCGCACTTTCTATATATGTTGTATCATTCAACTATGTTCGTTTTTACAAGCAAAATGATAAATCAATGAAAATTTGTTTCAAAGTGATTTTAAACTTGGCACCGTGTTTCGTCACGGGACATCCGGGTACTTCTGCATGCGACGTCATGCGACATAGGGAAATGAAGTTCAGTCTGCAGCTGCTATTAGAACGCTCGCAGTCCCCCTTGCTGCCTGAACGATAAGGCTCAAATAAATATGGCTACAGACCTACACTAGAACCAGCTGTTTCTTTTTCATCACTCAAACTAACTCCGGCTTCCCAAACTGAAGACAAATCGCTCACATCTTCACTTAAATTGCTTAATTCATTGGTTTCTATATTCTCTGCCATTGTTATTTATAATGTGCGTTCATTACATTGCGTCATAAAAATGCGTCTGCGTTTGACCCCTCCTTTCTCCACCCGAAAACTGCGACCCACTGCAGCGTTACGTCATTAAAACTATTTTATTTAAAAATACTTTTATATATTAATTATTCAAAGCATCTGTGTGTAATGGATTAATGCCGTAAACGGCCACCAAATGTAAGAAATAATGCGCTAGGTAAGGTATTTAAACACTTACTGAGCCACCATTATTGTAGATGCGCAGTTTAGCAGACTTTAATCTTGCACAAACTGCCACCATGCGCAAGTTCTTCCTTTTTCCGATACTAAATTGTTTTTACTGTGATTAGACAAGAATGTAATTTCACAAGAGGCTCAACTTATATTGGTCTACCAGAAAATAGACCTTTTATTGAAACTATCACAAGAATTACATTAAACATTTGTATCGATATTAGCTCTGATTTAATAACTACGTTGACAAGAATTCAAATTAAAACAAACAGACAATTAGGAACTTTCTGTTGGCACATTACTTGACAGATTAATAGCTTATGAAAAATAAGAAATAGGAGGAAGGAGTACTGGAAGCTAAGTTAAGCTAAAGTTGGTTACTTTGAACCAGACTGGGTGACACCTTTTTCCCACACGAGCAGACTGCTGGGCTCCCGCACGTTCAACCACACCACGGCTCGTTACCTGTTGAAGGTTCGTCTCTTGGAGACAAGAGTGGAGAAGTTTGTGGACACACACGTGGATGGGTTTGTCCAGTGGCCGTCCAGTTGAAACTTCAGCGTGAGTGTGCTGATCCACGATACGAGGAACTCGCCTCCCTCGGCAGGAAACAACGGTCAAGCGC
This sequence comes from Garcialebias charrua, assembly GCA_038048925.1. Classification (NCBI taxonomy): domain Eukaryota; kingdom Metazoa; phylum Chordata; class Actinopteri; order Cyprinodontiformes; family Rivulidae; genus Garcialebias; species Garcialebias charrua. The sequence continues at coordinate 21,867 of JBBPBX010034984.1, forward strand.
ACAGACTGATTTTCAAAATAAAACTTTAGAAAACAAATTCTTCCAGAAGGTGAGTGAATGGATCAAAGTAAGGCTTTACTATGATTCCAGCTGAGACGTGGGTCGTTGACACATGACCGGGCCGTCTCCAGCTTTTCCCAAAGGAGAGAAACCAGTTGGCAGTTAGTTCTCTTCCAAAAACTAACTAGAAAATGCAGGAAGTGCCCATTATATGGGAGGCGGGATCTGACCCACCTCCTTAATAACTATTGGCTGGTTTTAACAAAATAAAAGATGGAAGTTTGATCCCATAGGCAGAAATGTCTCTTGACGGACAACAGGAAAACTGTTTACATAAACGACCAGGTGGACTGTCCTGTTGAGTCTAGCTTGAAGACAAAACAAGAGAAGGAAGAGAACAGCTCTTACCCTGACTTCTGCCTTAGAGACAGAGTCTGCTTGCTCTGCAGAAATAAAACCAGCAGAAGGTCACAGTCATGCAAGTAACAGATCATCATTGAAATGACAAAAAGTATACTGTTTGATCAATTCTGAATTAACACACATTAAAGAGAAAGTTCAATCTGATTAATTAGTGTCCATTAATTCATCATAATTGTTACAAAATATAGTGTCCACTTGTCTCCTTGAGCTTCAAGCAAGTGTAACACTGAGAGTTTCAGAGAGGTGTGAACCCTAAAATATCAGAGACGAGGTGTATCACTACAAGGTACAGGGTCTACAAAAAAAAAATCAAAGCTGAGTAGCTCTCTGAAGTTGTCTGTTTTAGCATATTGTCACAATACCTTTAAGACGTTACCAAATTTCATGCTCAATAATCCAGGTAAAAATCCAACAATCTGGTCATATGGACAGTTTTGTTTTGCTGAGACCTTTCGTCCTTCATCCAAACACAAGTTCCACACACATGCAACAATTTTACAAGGACACTTGTCATGCAGGCGTGTATAAAACGTTCAAAAGTCTTGTGAATCAGACCCCTGCAATCCATAGAGACCTTCACATGTACTGAGACATTTTGTAAACTGTTTTGTAAATCCAGATGAACTGATTGAGAATGAGCGGATTTGATACCTGGACTATTGAGAATTAACTTTCTTGTTTTGTAAATGGAAACTGAAATGAGTCGCCAGCATTTGCAGCCCAGTGAGAGAGTCCCTAAAGGAACGCTGGTGGAATAAAAAAAAAGTTTATTGTCAGGATGGGACAACATCACATGTTAGGGAAACAGATGCATGGGCATTCAGTATTCACTGGTGGTTTGGGTGCAAGAAACTATTTTGTGGGCATCAGATAATCGTCTCTGTAGCTTGTGAGCCAAATGTCTTTTATTATTATTTTTTATTTTTTTATTTTTTATTTATTTATACATTTTTATTCATTTTAAAGTACAATACAAAACAATCTCATAAATGATAAGAATACAAAATATAAAATGAAAGGTAGCAGAGGGAAGAAAAAAATCTTATCTGCCCCATTTTTGAAACAATCAGTTCACAATAATAAACTTCCAGCAACAAAATGAATAACTCTACACATTACGCTATTTCATATTTATTTTTTAAAAATTCAGTTTCGATCGTTTTCTTAAATGCAAACATTTAGCATCTTTAACTCAGAATAAAGATCCACCTTCGTTTGTAACATTTTTCCTTTTACGATTCTACTTAAAAATATTTTCACCAGCATCCCCTCAGGGTACTCGCTTTAGACTGTAGCCAACAGCAGTGACTGCAAATCTGCTCTAATAACATGTTTGGCTCCAAAAGAAAATCAAAAATCAGAACACAACAGATTTTCAAAAGAAATATGAAGACATGTCATTCCACACTTGGTAAATGACATATACAGGCACAGCCTTATTTCGAGCCAAGCGGTTTTACGTCATAAACGTCGTAACGCAGCGGCGGAATAATACAGTATTGTACCGTACGTGGTGCAGCGGCGGAGGAATACTGCACTGTACAGTACTGTACTGTGAAAGCGGTTTTATGTCGTAAACGTCGTAACGCAGCGGCGGAAAATATTGTACTGTATGCGGTGCAGCAGCAGAGGAATACTGTACTGTACTGAACTGTACTGTGAACGCAGTTTTACGTCGTAAACGGAATACGGAATATGGAAGGATGGACGACGGTTTTACGTTGTAAACGGAATACGGAATATGGAAGGATGGACGACGGTTTTACGTCGTAAACGGAATACGCTCGAGCGGTGCAGTGAAATTAAGCTAATTTGACGGTTGCTCCATCGAGCAGAATGAAGGTGGAATACGGAACGATGGATGGTGGTTTTACGTCGTATACGGAATACGGCAAATGGACAGTGGTTTTACGTCATAAACGGAATACGGAATACAGCGGATGGACGGCGGTTTTACGTCGTAAACGGAATAGGAATATGGCGGCTGGACTGAGGAGGACGGCGTCACCAGCATCCCAGTAGTTTATTAACTCTTTTTTCCCTTCATTATGGCTCTAAATGTATGTGTTTTTTGATAATTATGTAGGTACGGTGTTAGGATAGGCTAAGTGCTTGGTAATACAGTACTGTACATGTATAAGGTGCAGTATGTACGTATATTCCGACTTACGTCGAAAATCGGTTTACGCCGACGCGTAGGAACGAATCTATGTCATAAGTCTGGGCAGCACGTTGGCACAACTGGTAGAGCTGCTGCCTCTCAGCGAGAAGGTTGCCGGTTCAAATCCCGGTCCGGGGCCTTTCTGGGTGGAGTTTGCATGTTCTCCCCGTGCATGCGTGGGTTTCCTCCGGGTACTCCGGTTTCCTCCCACAGACCAAAAAACATGCTTGTTAGGCTGATTGGTGACTCTAAATTGACCCTAGGTGTGAGTGTGAGAGTGGATGGTTGTTTGGTGTGAGTGAGACAGGTCCCTCTTGTAAATGAGTCCCCGTGACTCAACGAGGCTAGCCTGTATAAATAAAGGTTGAATGAATGAATGAATGAAAAGTCGAGGACTACTTGTAATATAAATGACAAGCGCATTGATCTTAGAGTATCACTTTGTCATTTAACTTTCAACTCATTTCCTCCATTGGTCCAAATATAGTTATTTCTGACTTTGGGAACAAATATTCCCAAATCAAAGAGGAACGCCACAGAGAATGAATCCATGTTGATGTTTACGACTAAATTGTCCCTAGGTGAGAGAGAGAGTGAATGGTTGTTTGTCTCATTTGTCTCTATGTGTCCCTGTGATGGACTGGAGACCTGTCCAGGTGTCCCTCTGATGGACTGGAGACCTGTCCAGGTGTCCCTGTGATGGACTGGAGACCTGTCCAGGTGTCTCTGTGATGGACTGGAGACCTGTCCAGGTGTCTCTGTGATGGACTGGAGACCTGTCCAGGTGTCTCTGTGATGGACTGGAGACCTGTCCAGGTGTCTCTGTGATGGACTGGAGACCTGTCCAGGTGTCCCTGTGATGGACTGGAGACCTGTCCAGGTGTCCCTGTGATGGACTGGAGACCTGTCCAGGTGTCTCTGTGATGGACTGGAGACCTGTCCAGGTGTCTCTGTGATGGACTGGAGACCTGTCCAGGTGTCCCTGTGATGGACTGGAGACCTGTCCAGGTGTCCCTGTGATGGACTGGAGACCTGTCCAGGTGTCCTCTGCCTCTTGCACAGTGACTGCTGGATATGGGCATCAGTGACCCCCAAATCCCAAAAAGGAAGAAGCGTGTAAAGATGATGGATGGATAAGACAGAATTCACAGACTATAGTGTAATACACGTGCTCTCCATTCAAGAAATGGAAAGCCTCCTATACCTGAACAGTATCGGATCGGAAAAATATCGGTATCGGACGAGCCCCAGATTTAAGTATCAGATCGGATCGGAAGTAAGAAATGTGTATCGTGTTACACAATCTGTTCTTACTCCCACATAGAATACATAAGTTCTTTAAAATATCTGATGTCTTCTATGATGTCTTCTATCTATCTATCTATCTATCTATCTATCTATCTATCTATCTATCTATCTATCTATCTATCTATCTATCTATCTATCTATCTATCTATCTATCTATCTATCTATCTATCTATCTATCTATCTATCTATCTATCTATCTATCTATCTATCTATCTATCTATCTATCTATCTATCTATCCATCCATCCATCCATTCCATCCATCATCCATCCATCCATCCATCCATCCATCCATCCATCCATCCATCCATCCATCTATCTATCTATCTATCTATCTATCTATCTATCTATCTATCTATCTATCTATCTATCTATCTATCTATCTATCTATCTATCTATCTATCTATCTATCTATCTATCTATCTGTCTGTCTGTCTATCTATCTATCTGTCTGTCTGTCTGTCTGTCTGTCTGTCTGTCTGTCTGTCTGTCTGTCTGTCTGTCTGTCTGTCTGTCTGTCTGTCTGTCTGTCTGTCAAAGAGCTCTGTTAAAAAGTAACCATGTTGTTCATGCTCTCCTGCAGGTGATCAATAGTAATTATCTACCTGTGGACCTGACCTGCAGAGCACTTCTGGCCCCCGGGGGTTTCACTGTAGACAGCGCACCATCCAGTCCCAGGTAACTCCATAGGACAGACCTTTTAATTGCTTTGTTCACTGCGAGTAATTGAGGGTTGGAGTGTGTTTGCCACGAGGAGTGTGACTTCACTTGGCCTCCGTCTAATTAATCCCGTCACACGAGCCTTCTGCCTTTAATTTTCACTTTGTGCGCGGCATCGCGAGGTGCGAATACAACTGGAAATATAAGTTGGTAACTGTATACGGCGTGCTGAGGCAGATGCACTACAAATGCAACCATATGGAAAGTCTGAGAAGTGTTTCTGCATGTTTTTTTTCTCCTCTCTGTATGTGGAAGAACATATTGCCAGACAGTCGCTTCATCATTTTAGCACAGCAACTGTCCTACTGCTCTGATTTGCTCTCATTACACACTAGACCCAAATCAGATACACGGAACTGTATCAATATGGATTCATTAGCATACTGATTCATCAGCTGGTTAATTAGACAAATTTCCTATAGACTGATTATGCCTCCTGGACCTCTTGGTGTGAAGACATGATAGAATGCATTAAATATAATTATTCACTCATACAAGTCAACGCATGACTTTTTTTCTCTAGTATTGTTCAAGTTAACGCAAAACGCTCAGAATGTAGACGTCTACACTGCAACAACGTTTAGAGAAGGATTACAACATAAAGATATTCAACACACAGTTTTAATGAAATGCAAACAAATCAAAACATTTGTTAGACACTCCTTCAGTAGCTCCGTATTGAGCAACAAAAAGTGTTTTCGACAATATAAATAAGAAACATAAGTTAACTTCTATTTTATTTTGGAAGATCCACATGATTAGGATGAAGCACAATTTCAGGGTTTGTTGCTGGTTTTACCTGCGCTGCTGCAGGTCTCTTCCTGAACAGAACTCATAGATAATCTTCTTCTTCTTCTTCTTTCGGTTTTTCCATCTTCAGGGTTTCCACAGTGAGTCATCCTCCTCCATCTCACTCTGTCCTCTGTGTCCTCTGTCCTCGCTCCAACCATCAGAGACTCTACTTCCTCAGGCGGCTGAGACGAGCTGGTCTGAGCAGCCCAGTTCTCACCTCGTTCTACAGGTGTGCAGTGGAGAGCATCCTGTGCTCCAGCATCAACGTGTGGCATGGAGGCTGCACAGTTGCAGAGAGGAAAGCTCTGCAGAGAGTGGTGAAGGCTGCACAGAAGTCTGTTGGAGTCAGTCTCCCCACCATCACAGACATTTACACCTCCAGATGCAGGAAGAGAGCCACCTGCATCATGAAAGACCTCACTCACCCAGCACACACACTCTTTGCCCCACTCCCCTCAGGACGGAGGTTGAGGAGCATCAAATGTAGAACCACTAGACTGAGGAACAGCTTCTACCCTGAGGCTGTTAGACTCATGAATAAATAAATAATAAGAATAAACACTGCAAAATATCACATCATGCTGATGCTGATCTGTTTCTTGTTGCTGTGTTCATCTGTGACCATCTGCTCATACAGACTCATGTTCGTGCTGCTGTTTGTAATGATGTTTTTCTATTACATTAGTGCTTAGTGTATTTCTAGTTGATGTTTTTCTTAGTTATATCCTAGATGTTATTACTGTTTTTCTCTTACATTTTGTTGTTGGATGTAACTGGGACCCTGTGTACATAATCTTGTTTCATCACATGTACCACATGCGGTGCAAATGACAATAAAGATTCTCTGCATGTCCTCTCTAACTGCATCCATACTTTCTATGCATCATTGTCTTTTTCCTGGCAGCTGCATTTCTAACATCCTTCTACCAATATACCCACTGTCCCTCCTCTGGACATGTCCAAACCATCTCAGTCTGGCCTCTCTAACTTTATCTCCCAGTTGTTCAACATGTGCTGTACCTCTGATGATCTCATTCCTGATCTTATCCATCCTTGTCACTCCTAAGGAGAACCTCAGCATCTTCATTTCTGCCACTTCCAGTTCTGTCTCCTGTCTTTTTGTCCATGTCTCTGTCTCCAGACCATACAACATAGCTGGTCTCACCACTGTCTTGTAAACTTTTCCTTTGACCTTTGCTGACACCTTTTTGTCACAAATCACTCCTGAAACTTTTCTCCATCCACTCCATCCTGCCTGGACTCTCTTCTTCACCTCTTTACCACATTCCCCATTTTCCTGGACAGTGGACCCCAAGTACTTGAAGTCCTGCACCTTTGTGACCTCTGACCCTTGTAGCCTCACTGTTCCACCTCCTCCCTCTCATTCACACACATGTACTCTGTCTTACTACGACTGACTTTCATTCCTCTTTTTTCAAGTGCATACCTCCACCTCTCCAAGTTCTCTTCCACCTATTCTCACCACAGATCACAATGTCATCTGCAAACATCATAGTCCATGGGGATTCCTGCCTGACCTCATATGTTAGCGAATAGAGAACTTGCATGAAAGATTTGGAAATTGTTTGACACCATATGCCTTCATTACGCAACCTGGGCTTGAACCTGCAACCTCAAGACTACAAGACCCTGGCACTGATTACCAAGCTACTTCAGCCTCCTCACAGCTGTAAAATGTGTTCTTTTCATAAAATTGAATGTCATGTTTCAGCTGGACATGTATTACCTCGTGGTGGGACTTGGTAGCCAATAATGGAGAAAAAAGGTCTTGATGTAACAGTAACCCTGTGATGGCACCCTGACCTGCCTGTCAACCCAAGCAGAGACGGTTTCCTGTCTGTACCTGAACAACTGAAAAGCATAATCTTATCCAAGTTTCTTGCATTGAATAAAACAGTGACTAAAGACAAGTATCTACACTCTAACACTGAATCATTTGTGACCAGATTCAATGCAATGTCTGTTTATTCTTTGCAGTCCTTTTGATTGTCCATTAGCAGAAAAAGGAGGCAGAACTCCAACATTTGGTTGAGTTGAGATGGTTTAATGAGACTATCTTCATCAAAAGCCCTGCTCTGTTTTTCCCCAGATACACCACAACCAAGGGTTTTTATTAGAACTGTCACCTTCCTCTTCATGTCACCTGCACCACTGTTAATGATGCTTCTCAGACATACTGTATTTACAAACTTATTTCAGTTTCTATACTTCAACTGTGAAATTAACCATGTTTTATTAGAACTGTTTATTGTCAGCATGTAATTGTAACAAAGGTTTATAGAGTCACATTTGACCAGTGTGTTGCATAGTACATCAGATATCCAAGTGTGGTAAGACATTTTTTTTGTGTGTCTCCAATGTTTAATGATGTTTGGAAGGTTTGTGGCTACACAAACGTTTGATACAAGAAGTCCCTGTTACCGGAAAAGGTTGGATGTCAGAGCTGCTGTGACTGCATTCAGCATGATAGATAGATAATAATAAATATTATTAGATATTATTATAAGGTTGAGGAAGTGGACTTCAGATGACACACTAAGACAAAAGGTTTCTCCTGCATGAAATGATGTGTTACATACACAATTTCTACTAAGTTCTCTATATTTTCTAATTCTGGCCTTTATTTTAGACCTGAATTATAGAGTCCTAATCAGATTAATGAGCACATCTTGTGATTTTAGGTTTTTGTATTTTGGCAATAAGCACATGTAGAGGGTATCGATCATATATGTCGTGTTTCAAGTGTCTTTTTATGCTGTACATGAAAAAAAAAAACCTGATGCGGGGTTTCATATATAGATAAGATTAAATAAGGGGAAAACAGTCACAATGTATAAGTCAGAGAGTCAGAGAGTCTTTATTGTCATTTGCACCGCATGTGGTACATGTGATGAAAACGAGATTATGTACACGGGGTCCCAGTTACATCCAACAACAAATGCAAGAGAAAAACAGTAATAACATCTAGAATTAACTAAGAAAAACATCAACTACACTAAGCCCTAATGTAGTGGAAAGAAAAACATCATTATAAACAGCAGCACGAACATGAGTCTTTATGAGCAGATGGTCACAGAAAATGACACAATATGCTCTTTAGTTTTACTAATTAATTATTTTGTTGTGAAAGTAAACTGCTCTCTTTCTAATCTGTAGCTGGATTTTAAGAATAAAGTGAACTGGTCAGAGATTCAAATAAAAACATCATTTTATCTCATTTCAAGCTTCTCATGGCTCATTAAAATGACTTTTCAGTTTAAAAGAGACCAAATAAACAATAGAGGGGGCGGCCGTGGCGTAGTGGTAATGGCAGTCGTCCCCCGATCGGAAGGTTGGAGGTTCGAATCCCGGTTCCCCACACCATGTGTCGTTGTGTCCCTGGGCAAGACACTTAACCCCGAGTTGCTCCCGGTAGGACTGGATGGCACCTTGCATGGCAGTCTACCACTACCGGTGTATGAATGTGTGTATGAATGGATGGATGGTTGGTATTGTAAAAAGCTTTGGGGCCCCTCATAGGGGGCTGGAAAGCGCTATATAAATAAGCTCCATTTACCATATATTTTAGGATTTACTGAATTACCCGACAGCAGAGCCATATAAAGTGAGAGTTCCGACACTCTTTGATCTCGCCGACAGGCGGTCAATCGTTCCAAACTACGGCTATGGAAACCTTGTGGAGCTGCGCCCTCTGGCGGTGACGGAGCGCTACTGCAGGCAGCTTCAGACTAACCAGAGCCATGGAACAAATCGCCCCCTCCATGACCCACGTGACTTCCGCATTCCATTCTTACAATGGAACTCTATGGAAGTGTCGCAACTCTCACTTTATATGGCTCTGCCCGACAGTCTTTAAACTAATAAGAGTAACAGCAACACTTTTTGTCACAGACAATTTGAAGAGGTGACACACTCCACCCTCCTCTCTTTTAGTGTGTTTGACTTTAAATCATTTACTGTACACAGATTTACACTTTTATTGAAATGTGAATTTGGACACAAATTACACCCATCCATCCATCCATCCATCCATCCATCATCTTTACCCACTTCATCCTTTTCAGGTCACTGGTACCCATGTCCAGAAGTCTCTGTGTGAGACGCAGTGGACACCCTGGACAGGTCTCCAGTCCATCACAGGGACACATAGAGACAAATGAGACAAACAGTCACTCTTTATTTCACCCATAGGGACAATTTGGAGTTACCAATCAGTCTAACATGCTTGTTTTTAGTCTGTGGGAGAAAACCCACACAGCACAGAGAGAACATGCAGACACCACCCAGAAAGACTGGGATTCAATCCAGCAACCTTCTCGCTGAGCAGTGCAGCTCTACCAACTGCACCACTGTGCTGCCCAAGTTACACCCAATAATTCTTAAAGCACATTAATACTATATAAAGTTTCAAGGTGCATTAAATGCAACACGATTTGGAGATGAATGGAGATTAACAAGCAGAAACCTACTAGAGATCTGAAAGGTTCACTTTTAAAAGTCATTTACAAACTATAAATTCCAGTTTTTTTTTTTCAATGACTTTGCAGGCTAAAATGATGTTTTCATGTTTGCAATGGAATAACATGATTTTTCCCCCTTTAAAATGTAAAACACTTTTCAAACATACAAAGCATTTCATAATGCAGTAATTCAACCAATCCCTGTTAGAATTGTGAGGATGAGGGGACCTGAAGCTCGAACAACGTGAGGCGATAATTCAGTTTTCATGTCCACTTATGGTTTTTCCACCGCTGTCCCTGAAAAACAGAAAACATTTTGTTTCCAAACCCTGACATGGTTTAAAACAAAACCAACAAATCAGATTCTTGTTTCCATCGCACAAATCAAAACTTGTCATTGTCGTACTGCAACACAAATAAAAGCTCTGAAGTTGTTTAAAAAGGACGACGTTGGCATCAAAATGTACAATAAATACACACTGGAGCTTCACTTTGTGAGTTGTTGCAGTCTGAAAGACAAATAAAAACACATGAGAAAGAATTTCGAGCAAAATGATCC
>JBBPBX010034985.1:0-25693 GCA_038048925.1 Garcialebias charrua
TTCAAGGACAGCAAGGATACACGCAGTCTGTGGCAGGGAATACAGACCATCACAGACTACAAACCCCCCCCCAGACCTGTGACAGCTCAACCTCTACGCTGAATGAACTGAATGAGTTCTTCGCTCGGTTTGAGGCAAGTAACAGCACACCTGCACATAAATTCCCCCCCTCTCCTGATGGCCAGGTGCTGGCGCTGTCCTCAGACAGCGTAAGGCGATCATTTATCAAGATTAATGCCCGGAAGGCCTCTGGTCCTGACAACATACCTGGTCGTGTGCTGAAGGACTGTGCAGGGGAACTCGCAGCGGTCTTCACGGACATCTTTAACATCTCACTGAGCCAGGCCATCGTCCCCACCTGTTTCAAAGCCACCACCATCATCCCTGTCCCAAAGAAGGCAACGCCCGCATGTCTCAATGACTATCGCCCAGTAGCACTCACCCCCATCCTGATGAAGTGCTTTGAACGGCTAGTCATGAAAAGCATCACATCTGTCCTCCCTGCCTCCCTGGATCCCTTCCAATTTGCATACCGACCTAATCGCTCAACCGACGATGCCATCTCCTCTGCCCTCCACACAGCTCTCACACATCTGGACACGAAGGACTCTTATGTTAGAATGCTGTTCATCGACTTCAGCTCGGCATTCAACACCATCATCCCCCAACAGCTCATCCATAAACTGGACAGTCTGGGGCTGAACACCTCAATGTGTAACTGGCTGCTAGACTTCCTGACCGGGAGACCACAGACAGTACGGATCGGGAGTAACACATCTAGCACCATCACATTGAACACAGGGGCCCCACAAGGATGTGTGCTGAGCCCCCTTCTATTCACCCTGCTAACACACGACTGCACACCATCGTACAGCTCCAACCACTTCATCAAGTTTGCGGACGACACAACAGTGGTAGGTCTCATCAGCAACAACGATGAGACGGACTACAGGAACGAGGTGAGCCGCTTGGCCTTGTGGTGCGGACACAACAATCTCACTCTCAACGTGGAGAAGACAAAGGAGATTGTCGTGGACTTCAGGAAGAGGGATGCACAACATGCCCCTCTGACCATCAACAGCACCGCAGTGGAGAGAGTGGACAGCACCAAGTTCCTGGGAGTGCACGTCTCAAAGGACCTGTCCTGGAGCAGGAACACTGCAGCACTGGCGAAGAAGGCTCACCAGCGCCTCTACTTTCTCCGCAAGCTGAAAAGGGCTGGAGCTTCAACCTCCATCATGTGCACCTTCTACAGAGGTGCCATAGAAAGTGTCCTGACCAGCTGCATCACTGTGTGGTTTGGTGCATGCACTGCATCCTGCCGCAAGAGCCTCCAGCGCATCGTGAAAGCAGCTGAGAAGATCGTCGGCACCTCCTTGCCCTCACTGCAGGACTTACACAGCAAACGCCTCACTCGGAAAGCCCACTGCATGGCAGGTGATCCCACACACCCACTACACAGCCGCTTTAGACTGCTGCCATCAGGGAGGAGACTGAGGAGTCTCCAGGCTCGTACCAGCAGACTGAGAGACAGCTCTGTTCATCAGGCAGTCAGAATGCTAAACACTCTGCCTGCTCTGCCTCCCCTCCCATTTGAACTGCCTTAACACAAAAAACTTTCTCACACATTACCACTCAACACAAAGATTTTAACACTGGACTCTGTGTCATCAAACGGGTTATTCACTAAACTCTCGGTCATGTGCTCATTCAGTTTGCACTACTTCTCATATTTGCACTAATGTTTGTATTACATTACTGCCTATAGTCATACTACTGTTTACATTCACTGTTTACATTTATTAATACTGTTTACATTTATTACTACTGCTTTACATTTATTACTACTGTTTACATTTACACTACTTTTATCTACACTACTGCAGATACATATACAGCATTCTCTGACTAGCCTTATCTAAGGATGCCAAATGTGCCTTATGTGCCTTACTTCATATGCCACTTTGCCTCTATACCAACATCAACTACCTCATACATATACTGTGTACATTAACTTATATGCTGCTGTGCCACTCTTTGCAAATGTCAACGCTAGAAACTTCAGTTTATTTTATAGATATACGTTTTATACTTTTTATACTACTATGCAAAAACTCAGGACAGTATTACACTTTTATTATTTCATTTTATGCTTATGTTCATTGGGTGTTTGGTGTTTTAGGGGTGTTTGGTGTTTCAGTGTTGGTGTAAATTTTCATACTTTTATACTATTATGAAAAAACTCAGGACAGTGTTACACTTTTTTTTACTATTTTATGCTTATGTTTATTAAATGTTTTAGTGTTTAGTGTTTAGATGGTTACTGTTGCACCGAGGGACTGAGAGAAACGCAATTTCGGTCCTGTGTATGTCCTGTACATATTGCAGTTCTGACAATAAAGTTGACTTTGACTTTGAAAACCAATTTGAGGATCAATGAAAACATGGCAGGACATTCTAGAAACTCCCTCATAATTATGATCAACATCGAGTCAAACCCAACGAGCTGAGGAGGACCTTCTGGATAAAAATGTATGTTACTTATTTGTGGAAGTCTTTCTTATCTTCCTTCATTTTCAAAAGTTTCTCTCTGCATGAAAAAAAAACATTTTTTAAATAACTATCATTTTGTGTTTTTGGCTATTCACTCTAAGCTGTTCTTTTACATTTAGTTAGTTTAGTTAGTACAGTGACCACCTGCAGTGGCCTTACCAGTCAGACAGTAAATGAAATGGCCAGAAGTCATAAAGATCAGTAAAAGAGGAGACAGGCTATAAATAAACCACATAAATAGTTTGTAACCCCACCCACTTAGTGTGCTACTTTGTAAATGGTAAATGGACTGTACTTATATAGCACCTTTCGATCTAATCAAGAAACTCAAAGCGCTTTACAACAGAATCTGTGCCTCATTTATCCATTCATACAGCACTCTACTAGATCTCTACAAAGATAATTGAACAAATAATTCTAAAGAAACTAAGCAGAGCTGTCTCATATTCATACACCGATGGGACACACATCGGAGGCAATGAAGGGTTCAGAGTCTTGCTCAGGGACACTTGGGCATGTGACAGCTGGTGGATTCAAACCCCCAACTCTTGCATTGGAGGACGACTGCTCTAATCACTCAGCCACAGGCGCCAGCCTGTCTAGAGATAGAATTTGCAGCTCTTGAACATTTAGTCATGTCACGGCTGTACATTGTAATGTATGCCTGTATATTACCAACAACATACAATGAGGTTCATGGCTGGTGAGGCACATTTGATTGGCAGTATTTAACAAGTTAGATTTTATATCTACATAGTATGTTCCTACCCTCACCTATAGTCGTGAACTCTGGGTAGTGACTGAAAAAATATCACTTGTGCTAAATGCTGACAAAAACCAATGGTATGTTGTTTTCAAAAAGGAAGCCTGTTTCCTCCTCTCCACCACCTTACTCGACTTCGGTGCCTTGTGGCTCTCCAGCACATCGCTATCCTCCTCTGTCCCATTTGTCTTTTGAATTCCCTGAGCAGCCCAACTAGGCTGAAGATCTTGTGTTCCCCAAGTGACCAACAGCGACAGATGCAGGGCCCTATGGCGAGCCTTGGTCCACTCTGTTCCTTGTTCTCGCCACTGTGGGAAGGGCCAACAGCAGACCCAAGTCTGGTAACCTTCTCCAGCTGGTCCTCTCCATGTCCAGACTCAGCTCTATCACTCTCCAGAGTCCTCAGGGTACCACTTTCCAGTCTTCAGGGTACCGCTTTCCAGAGTCTTTAGGGTACCGCTCATCATGGTCTTGTTCTCCAGAGTCCCAGCCTCAGCTGATGAAGCAGCCATACCACTTTCTTGTGTCTCTGTGGAGTCAGCCATGACACCTTACCTTCCTGTGTCTCAGTGAGAGTTGGCTATGATGCCTAACCTTCATGTGTCTCTGTGGGGGTTGGCCATGATGCCTCACCTTCTTGTGTCTATGTGGGCGTTGGCCATGATTACTCACCTTCTTGTGTCTCTGTTGGGGTTGGCCATGATGCCTCACCTTCTTGTGTCTATGTGGGGGTTGGCCATGATGCCTCACCTTCTTGTGTCTCCAAGGGGGTCAGCAACAATGACGCTCCACCATCCAGTGTCTCCGTGGGGATCGGCAAAGATGACAACCCACTTCCTTTGTGTCTCTCCATGGAGGTTGAGGACAATGATCCTCACTCTGCCTCCTTTCCAGCAGTGCTTCAAATCCCTGCCCTAAGATCCAAGTCGAGATGATGTAGAGGTAGGGCATTTGGCTCAGGACCGGAAGGTCTTGGGTTCAATCCCCGGTCACGGCATACCTCGTTGTGTCATTGGGCAAGACACTTAACACCAAGTTACTCCCAGTAGGACTGGTTGGCACCTTGCATGGCAGTCTACCGCTACCGGTGTATGAATGTGTGTATGAATGGGTGGATGGTTGGTACTATGAAGCGCTTTGGGGCCCCTCAAAGGGGTCTGGAAAGTGCTATATAAGTAAGCTCCATTTACCATTTACCAAGCCTCTACTGAGTTCTGAGCCTCTGGTGTATATCTGTCATTTATAATCAAAACCCGGCCCCGCCCGATTTAGACCGGACCGGGCCATAATAATGTGCCAGGTCGGTGTTGGACTTTTTATTTTGCCAGGGATGCGCACGGCCAACAATCCAATCATATGCCAGCATGGCTTGCCATACTATCACCAGCCGCACACTGTTAAAATAAATAGGGTGGTTAGACTTAAAAACTTGAGTTCAAAAGCTGCCTTAAAACTACAAGTTAACGCAACTTCAAATAATGTTTTTCTCCAACTTAGGATGGCAAGCTAGAAAAGTAGCCCAATTTATGATAAGTCATTGTTTAAATATGATACCATAAGTTGAAATGACTAACTATAGAACATTATACATTCTCCAAAAATTGAGTACTCTTGTCAAGTAAAATTACAATCATATTCTATTTGAACTCAAATAATAAAGTTATACCCTTGTCTAATTAACGTTTATTTGTTGTATGAACTTCATACTCTGAGTTTAAACAACTTGCAAATTTACATTATCCATTCATAAAAACTTGTTTTCATTTGTTAAAGTAACAAACATTTATATATACTTTCAACTCTCATTTTAAAGTTAAACTGACATACCAATTCCCTTTTTGAGTTAATTTAACTCAAGATTTTAAGGCAGCTTTTGAACTTAAAATAGCAATTTAAGTAAACAAACATTTCCAAATTTCACTTTCTCCACTAAGAATGCCAAGTTCACAATTTTTCTAAAATAATTACACCAAATACACTTCCAATTCAAATATCAACCATTTATTTTGATCTTTTTCTTTCAAATGCAGATGATACAAGACGTAAAAGAAAACATTTGTCCAAGACAAGCTAAAGTGTTGACATTTATAGGACCGAAACTGACAAAAAATATTTTTTTTTTACAAATAAACACACATACAGGTAGTCCTAGACTTACGAAGATCCGTTCCTGCGCGGCGCGGAACATGCATTCCTATGCGACGCAGTAAACCCGTTTTTCAACGTGAGACAAAACAAGCGTATACATACTGTACCATAAATATGTACATTACTTTATTTCCAAGTGGTTAGCTAACACAGTACCCTAAACAATTATCAAAAAACACATAAAATACTGCACAGTACGTTTAATAATGAAATAAAATAGTAAAAAAAAATAGTAGTGTACTGTACTATAAAAAAAGAGAAGAAAATGTCCTTACTTTTATGGAAGGGGCGTTGTAGGGGAGGGAGAAAAGCTTAGTGGGCGGGAGCTGCAGAAGGTGCTGGTGCAGGTGAGTGAGGAGGGGCAGGTGAGTCCAGAAAGGCAGCTGAGGTGGAGGGGCAGGTGATGCAGAAGGTGTTGGTGATACAGGTGCAAGTGAGTGAGGAGGGGCATGTGAGTCCAGAAAGGCAGGTGAGGTAGAGGGGCAGGTGATGCAGAAGGTGCTGGTGATACTGGTGCAGATGAGTGAGGGGGCAGGTGAGTCCAGAAAGGCAGCTGAGGTGGAGGGGCAGGTGATGCAGAAGGTGCTAGTGATGCTGGTGCAGGTGAGTGAGGAGAGGCAGCTGAGATGGAGGGGTAGGTGATGCAGAAGGTGCTGGTGAGTGAAGGGGGGCAGGTGAGTCCAGAAAGGCAGCTGAGGTGGAGGGGCAGATGATGCAGACGGTGCTGGTGATGCTGGTGCAGGTGAGTCCAGAAAGGCAGCTGAGGTGGAGGGGCAGGTGATGCAGAAGGTGCTGGTGAGTGAAGAGGGACAGGTGCGTCAGGAGAGGCAGCTGAGTTATATAAAATAAAATAAATTTAAAAAAGAGAAAAAATGTCATTACCTTTATGGAGAGACAGGTGATCCAGAAGGTGCTGGTGATGCTGGTGAGTGAAGAGGGACAGGTGAGTCAGGAGAGGCAGCCGAGTTATAAAACAAAAAGAAAGAAATAAAAATAGAAAAGAAAATGTATTTACCTTTATGGAGGGACAGGTGATGCAGAAGGTGCTGGTGATACTGGTACTGTGTGAGTGAAGAGGGACAGGTGAGTCAGGAGAGGCAGCTGAGTTATATAAAATAAGATTAAATAAATAAAAAAAGAGAAAAAATGTCAGAGTCAGAGTCAGAGTCAGAGAGTCTTTATTGTCATTTGCACCGCATGTGGTACATGAGATGAAAACGAGATTATGTACACGAGGTCCCAGTTACATCCAACAACAAATGAAAGAGAAAAACAGTAATAACATCGAGAACTAACTAAGAAAAACATCAACTAGTAATACACTAAGCCTAATATAGTGGGAATAAACAGCAGCACGAACATGAGTTTGTATGAGCAGATGGTCACAGATGGTCACAGATGAACACAGCAACAAGAAAACATATCAGCATCACCATGATGTGATATTTTGCAGTGTTTATTTTAATTTTATTTTTATTTATTCATGAGTCTAACAGCCTCAGGGTAGAAGCTGTTCCTCAGTCTAGTGGTTCTACACTTGATGCTCCTCAACCTCCGTCCTGAGGGGAGTGGGGCAAAGAGTGAGTGTGCTGGATGAGTGAGGTCTTTCATGATACAGGTGGCTCTTTTCCTGCATCTAGAGGTGTAAATGTCTGTGATGGTGGGGAGACTGACTCCAACAGACTTCTGTGCAGCCTTCACCACTCTCTGCAGAGCTTTTCTTTCTTCAACTGTGCAGCCTCCATGCCACACGTTGATGCTGGAGCACACGATGCTCTCCACTGCACACCTGTAGAACGAGGTGAGAACTGGGCTGCTCAGACCGGCTCGTCTCAGCCGTCTGAGGAAGTAGAGTCTCTGATGACCTTTCTTGATCAGGCTGGTGGTGTTGTTGCTCCAGCTGAGGTTATCATTCATGTGTACACCCAGGTATTTGTAGCTGGAGACCACTTCCACTGCAGACCCACCTATTATCAGTGGGGCATGGGTGTGTTTGTTCCTTCTGAAGTCCACAATCATCTCCTTTGTCTTCTTCACATTCATGTGAAGATTATTCTCTTTGCACCAGCTCTCCAGGTGTTCCACCTCCTGTCTGTAGCTGGACTCATCATTGTTTGTGATGCATCCCACCACCGCTGTATCATCTGCAAACTTAACAATATGACAGCCTGGAAGTGTGGCTGTACAATCATATGTGAGCAGAGTGAACAGAAGGGGGCTCAGCACACATCCCTGAGGAGAGCCAGTGCTGAGGGTTATGGTGGAGGAGGAGAAGTTGTGGATCTTCACGGACTGTGGTCTGTCTGTTAAGAAGTCTAGTATCCAGTTACAAATAGAGGGGCTTAGTCCAAGTGTAGATAGTTTGTCTATCAGAGTTTGGGGGATCATGGTGTTGAAGGCAGATGTGAAGTCCACAAAGAGCAGACGCACGTATGAGTCCTTCTGATCCAGGTGGGTGAGAGCAGTGTGGACCACGGAAGAAATGGCGTCCTCTGTTGATCGGTTCTCACGGTATGCGTATTGATGAGGGTCCTCGTTGATGTTGACGGTTGTCTTGATGTGGGACATGACCAGTTTCTCAAAACATTTAGCGACTATCGGGGTGAGGGCCACCGGTCTATAGTCATTCAGACCAGTCACTGTGGAGCTCTTTGGGACTGGGATGATGGTCGCGGTCTTCAGGCAGGTGGGAACTGACTCCAGTGCAAGTGAGGTGGTGAAGATGTCAGCCAGCACCTCACAGAGCTGGTCCGCACATTCCTTCAGAACTTTCCCTGGGATGTTGTCTGGTCCGGTTGCTTTATGAGGATTAATCTTTCTGAGACTGCCTCTCACTTCTGCTGCGGACACCCTGAGATGCTCTTCATCTGGTGATGAGGTGAGTCTGGTGCTAGCAGGTCTGTTTGGATCATCAAAACGTGCATAAAACTTATTGAGGGCATCAGGCAGAGATGGGTCCCTGGGGCATTGTTTGTTTTTATTACCTTTATGGAGGGACAGGTGATCCAGAAGGTGCTGGTGATGCTGGTGCTGGTGAGTGAAGAGGGACAGGTGAGTCAGGAGAGGTAGCTGAGTTATAAAACAAAAAGAAATAAAAAAAAGAAAATGTATTTACCTTTATGGAAGGACAGGTGATGCAGAAGGTGCTGGTGATGCTGGTACTATGTGAGTGGAGAGGGACAGGTGAGTCAGGAGAGGCAGCCGAGTTATATAAAATTAAATAAAATTAAAAAAAGAGAAAAAATGTCATTACCTTTATGGAGGGACAGGTGATCCAGAAGGTGCTGGTGATGCTGGTGCTAGTGAGTGAAGAGGGACAGGTGAGTCAGGAGAGGCAGCTGAGTTAAAAAACAAAAAAAAAAAAAAAGAAAAGAAAATGTATTTACCTTTATGGAGGGACAGGTGATGCAGAAGGTGCTGGTGATGCTGGTACTATGTGAGTGAAGAGGGACAGGTGAGTCAGGAGAGGCAGCTGAGTTGTTTAAAAAATAAATAAATAAAAAGAAAATGTCTTTACCTTTATGGAGGAGCAGGTGATGCAGAAGGTGCTAGTGAGTGAAGATGGACAGGTGAGTCAGCTGAGTTATTTAAAAAATAGAAAGAAAAAAGAAAAAAAATGTCTTTACCTTTATGGAGGGGCAAGTAATGCAGAAGCTGCTGGTGATGCTGGTACAGGTGAGTGAGGAGGGGCAGGTGAGTCCAGAAAGGCAGCGGAGGTGGAGCTCCCTGATCTACTATACTCTTGGGCATGCGCCCAGCCTGAGCAAAGACAAACGCTTGATAAATTACTGTCCAATTCAGAATACAGTTTAATGTGTAATATAATCTTAATTTAATCTTTAATCTAAAAAACGGCATTCTTTACAATAAATAAACTATACTAACAATAATAAAAATCTTAATAAACACAATAACAGCCAGAACCAGATCAATAAGCAGCAACAGACTGTTTACAATCGAAATACCGATAATCAAGTTTTAAGTTTTTGTCCAAAAAGACCAACTTGTCCACATTTTCTGCCAAAAGTACAGATCTAGTTGCAGTGATTATCTCCAGTGGTGGAGAAAATCATCTCAATAACAACAGTAGCAGCAGTGTGGCTGTATTTGTCATTACTCACAACAAGCTCTTCTTGGACCTGCTCCCACCTGTCCCTGGAAAAGTTCAGAGTTCAGTCATCACAGACTTCTTCGCTGCAGGTGATCTGGCAAATTTCCCTGAAGAGGAAGAAGTCAGCTGCTATCTCTGTCCCAGACTGGAAATAAAACACAAAGAGGTAAAAAAAAATAAGTTACGGTAATAAGATTATAATTTTAAATTAAAAAGATTAATTAGATATTCTTCTTTCGGCTTTTCCCTCTTCAGGGGTCACCACAGCGAGTCATCCTCCTCCACCTCACTCTGTCCTCTGCATCCTCTGTCCTCACTCCAACTACCTTCATGTCCTCTCTAACTGCATCCATATATCTCCTCTTTGGCCTCCCTCTTTGTCTTTTTCCTGGCAGCTGCATTTCTAACATCCTTCTACCAATATACCCACTGTCCCTCCTCTGGACATGTCCAAACCATCTCAGTCTGGCCTCCCTAACTTTATCTCCCAGATGTTCAACATGTGCAGTACCTCTGATTATCGCTTTACTAATCTTATGTAGGGCTGAACAATTAATTGCATTTGCAATAAAATTGCAATATGATAAAACAAGATTTTGTAATCGCGAAGGCTGCAATTTGATTGGTCACATGACCTGGTTAAGTGACTTGTGAGTGAGTGTAGCAAACCAGAGCAGAGAGCGGGAGAAGTGAACACTGCACTTTAACCAGTTGCACAATGACGTCAGGCTCGACAGAAGCTGATACATCTGAAAGTTTGGTACCAAAGAGGGGCAGCACGTCCGTTGATGGCTATAAAAAAACGCTGTGCGTGAGGTTCTTTTTTTTTTTTTACATCTAAAAGATTTAATAAGAACAGATACTAGTTTATTTTGTGTTCACTGAGTTTGAATTCCCAGAAAATAACAAGTTGGTTAAAGCAGATTCTCTTTATGTTTTTTGCACTTTATTTTTTATTTTGTTACTGGCTGGAAAGCAGTAAGTTTAATTTTTTTATATCTAATTTTTTATATTTATTAACTGTCATGTGAAGTTCAGACAGTAGTTAGGAAGTTCACTTAACATATTTACTATTATGTTTATGAAACAAGAAAAAATAGAAATGGTGAAAAGAAAAGGCATAGATTTGTTTGCTTTATTGTAATCTCTGCTTTAAATAAATCTGACATTGTTTATTATAAAACAGATAGATTTATTGCTTCTGTTTGTTGAAAAATACTTGAGAAGATATTAAAAAAATAATCGCGTTTTAAATCGCAATTGCAATTTATAGAAAAAAAATCGCAATTAGATTATTTTCCAAAATCGTTCAGCCCTAATCTTATGCCATGTCACTCCTAAGGAGAACCTCAGCATCTTCATTTCTGCCACTTCCAGTTCTTTCTCCTGTCTTTTTGTCCATGTCTCTTTCTCCTGTCTTTTTGTCCATGTCTCTGTCTCCTGTCTTTTTGTCAGTGACACTGTCTCCAGACCATACAACATAGCTGGTCTCACCACTGTCTTGTAAACTTTACCTTTGACCTTTGCTGGCACCTTTTTGTCACAAATCACTCCTGAAACTTTTCTCCATCCACTCCATCCTGCCTGGACTCTATTTTTCACTTCTTTACCACATTTCCCATTTTCCTGGACAGTGGACCCCAAGTACTTGAAGTCCTGCACCTTTGTGACCTCTGCTCCTTGTAGCCTCACTGTTCCACCTCCTCCCTCTCATTCACACACATGGACTCTATCTTACTACGGCTGAAATTTCATTCCTCTTGTTTCAAGTGAATACCTCCACCTCTCCAAGTTCTCTTCCACCTGTTCCCTGTTCTCACCACAGATCACAATGTCATCTGCAAACATCATAGTCCATGGGGATTCCTGCCTGACCTCATCTGTTAGTCGGTCCATCACCAGAGCAAACAAGAAGGGGCTCAGAGCCGATCCTTGATGCACTCCCACCTCCACCTTGAAGCTATCTGTCACTCCTACAGCACATCTCACCACTGTCCTGCTGTCTTCATACATGTCCTGCTGTCCTCATACATGTCCTGCTGTCTTCATACATGTCCTGCTGTCCTCATACATGTCCTGCTGTCCTCATACATGTCCTGCTGTCTTCATACATGTCCTGCTGTCTTCATACATGTCCTGCTGTCTTCATACATGTCCTGCTGTCTTCATACATGTCCTGCTGTCCTCATACATGTCCTGCTGTCTTCATACATGTCCTGCTGTCCTCATACATGTCCTGCTGTCTTCATACATGTCCTGCTGTCTTCATACATGTCCTGCTGTCCTCATACATGTCCTGCTGTCCTCATACATGTCCTGCTGTCTTCATACATGTCCTGCTGTCTTCATACATGTCCTGCTGTCCTCATACATGTCCTGCTGTCCTCATACATGTCCTGCTGTCCTCATACATGTCCTGCTGTCCTCATACATGTCCTGCTGTCCTCATACATGTCCTGCTGTCCTCACACATGTCCTGCTGTCCTCACACATGTCCTGCTGTCCTCACACATGTCCTGCTGTCCTCACACATGTCCTGCTGTCCTCACACATGTCCTGCTGTCCTCACACATGTCCTGCTGTCCTCACACATGTCCTGCTGTCCTCACACATGTCCTGCTGTCCTCACACATGTCCTGCTGTCCTCACACATGTCCTGCTGTCCTCACACATGTCCTGCTGTCCTCACACATGTCCTGCTGTCCTCACACATGTCCTGCTGTCCTCACACATGTCCTGCTGTCCTCACACATGTCCTGCTGTCCTCACACATGTCCTGCTGTCCTCACACATGTCCTGCTGTCCTCACACATGTCCTGCTGTCCTCACACATGTCCTGCTGTCCTCACACATGTCCTGCTGTCCTCACACATGTCCTGCTGTCCTCACACATGTCCTGCTGTCCTCACACATGTCCTGCTGTCCTCACACATGTCCTGCTGTCCTCACACATGTCCTGCTGTCCTCACACATGTCCTGCTGTCCTCACACATGTCCTGCTGTCCTCACACATGTCCTGCTGTCCTCACACATGTCCTGCTGTCCTCACACATGTCCTGCTGTCCTCACACATGTCCTGCTGTCCTCACACATGTCCTGCTGTCCTCACACATGTCCTGCTGTCCTCACACATGTCCTGCTGTCCTCACACATGTCCTGCTGTCCTCACACATGTCCTGCTGTCCTCACACATGTCCTGCTGTCCTCACACATGTCCTGCTGTCCTCACACATGTCCTGCTGTCCTCACACATGTCCTGCTGTCCTCACACATGTCCTGCTGTCCTCACACATGTCCTGCTGTCCTCACACATGTCCTGCTGTCCTCACACATGTCCTGCTGTCCTCACACATGTCCTGCTGTCCTCACACATGTCCTGCTGTCCTCACACATGTCCTGCTGTCCTCACACATGTCCTGCTGTCCTCACACATGTCCTGCTGTCCTCACACATGTCCTGCTGTCCTCACACATGTCCTGCTGTCCTCACACATGTCCTGCTGTCCTCACACATGTCCTGCTGTCCTCACACATGTCCTGCTGTCCTCACACATGTCCTGCTGTCCTCACACATGTCCTGCTGTCCTCACACATGTCCTGCTGTCCTCACACATGTCCTGCTGTCCTCACACATGTCCTGCTGTCCTCACACATGTCCTGCTGTCCTCACACATGTCCTGCTGTCCTCACACATGTCCTGCTGTCCTCACACATGTCCTGCTGTCCTCACACATGTCCTGCTGTCCTCACACATGTCCTGCTGTCCTCACACATGTCCTGCTGTCCTCACACATGTCCTGCTGTCCTCACACATGTCCTGCTGTCCTCACACATGTCCTGCTGTCCTCACACATGTCCTGCTGTCCTCACACATGTCCTGCTGTCCTCACACATGTCCTGCTGTCCTCACACATGTCCTGCTGTCCTCACACATGTCCTGCTGTCCTCACACATGTCCTGCTGTCCTCACACATGTCCTGCTGTCCTCACACATGTCCTGCTGTCCTCACACATGTCCTGCTGTCCTCACACATGTCCTGCTGTCCTCACACATGTCCTGCTGTCCTCATACTTGTCCTGCTGCCCTCATACATGTCCTGCTGTCTTCATACATGTCCTGCTGTCCTCATACATGTCCTGCTGTCCTCATACATGTCCTGTACCAGTCTAAGACTTTTCTGCCACTCCAGATTTCCTCATGCAATACCAAACCTCCTCTCTTTGCACCCTGTCATATGCTTTTTCTAAATCCACAAACACACAAATCCACAAACAAAAAAGATAAATTAGATAATAATAATAAAAGAACAATACCTCTTTTTGATCGGTTGAGGTGGTTGAATCTCTCGGTCATCATCATCAGGGCAGAGCTTTAATCTGGTCCAGGACTTGTTGACAATATCAGTTTTAGCTTTTTCATAAAGTGATGAGCTTTTTGGCTGAAGTGTTGACATGATGAGGAGGTCGTAGCGAGGCTCAGGTACTTTAAAGCCTGCAGATCAACAACATACAGACATGTTTTTGTAGATCCAGAGCTTTAAAAACTCATACAGTTTGTACCCTGATGCATGCTCAATAATCCAGGTAGAAAAATCTAAAAAAGCTCAGACGAAACGTTTCTATATATTTTTTGCTTTGTTTTATTTTTTTGAATGTCCAGAGGACCAGACTGAGCTTTTTTAGATCATACAGTTTGTGTTATTGATCTGGACCGATCTGATTTACCTGTTAAAGGTTGTTTAAATGCTGCTAGTTTTAGCGATGTTTGCAAGCTGCTTTTCTTGCTTCTAGAAAATGTTCACGTTTGGATGACGTCGTTTAAAGTCCGTTAACACGTTAGACGTTAACAAGTTACGTGTTGTCTGCGGCAGACCTAATCTCCGTGAAAAAACGTCCACACACACAACTTTGAATTTGCCTTCGTCTTTTAACAAGGAAGCCATAACGTTAACAAACACGAGACCACAGCGAGAAGCTAGGGCTGCTAATGCTACACGTGCTACAAGATAATAGCGCCGTGCTGAAACTCGCCTAGGAATTTTATTTCCGTGGCGCATATTTTCCCGTTAATAACGTTTAATAAGTGAAAAAATAACCGAAACGGTACGCAGGGGGACACGACTAATTCCTGACAAGGTACACAACATTTAATAAGTGAAAAACAAAAACGAAACAGTACGCAGGCGGACACGACTAAAAGTGAAAAAAAAAAAACGGTACGCAGGGGGACACGACTAATTCCTGACAAGGGACATGACTAATCCCTGACGCACAGCCTTTTCCCGAAGCTGCAAACTCATCTGCAGTCAGCACGTCGAAGCAAAACTTTGACCAAGCGCCACATATGTGCTTCTGAGGGTGTACAATACAAAAATCATGGTAGCTGCTTGTATTTTCTCTTAAGAAAAGTTCTATAAGCGCAACCGAAAGCATCTGCTTTAATTAACTCCTGCCCTCGACAGTTAGCAAGCTGTTGTTTTATGTCCTGTGTTTAAACATGTAACAGAGACACAAACTTTTATCTCTTAACAACATATTTTAACAACAAATGCAGCTTACCTTGTTTCTATTATTCCAACATATTCCCCGCGCGCCGAATTTGAACGACCTTGCGCCGGATCCAGGTCTTGGAAAAAATGGTATTCATCCGCGACTTTGCTTTCGACTCCTTAATCTGGTCAGGTGGTCCTCTTCTTCATTTAATATGCAATTCTAACTGGGATGGAGAACTTTATAAAGTCTGACTAAATATTACATCATATTTAGTCCCAATTCAGATAAAGAGCGAATTTCCGGCACTATTTTTTATCTCGCATTAATATTGCTAGTGGTGATCAGTTTTTATAAGATCCGGTTACTATTTTAAAACTCAGATTTTCAAATTAAGTTCGCACATTTAAATTTATGTTTCACAGACGTGACTCACAACCTTGAGTTGAAATGCCAATAACGCATGAAATTAAGTTGAAATTACATAACTCATTATGTTAATTGGAAGTAACTTATAGAAAAACGTTATGATAACTAATGGAGAGTATGACTTTTAACAGTGCACATGGCCATTTTACAGCACAGTGACCAGCCAGTTTAAAGGGGTAAAAAGTTCAGTTAAGCTTCAGATGGACTACTGCCATCAATCCATCAACCCAAATGGACGTTCATTCAGCCGTTGCAATCAGCAGACGACCCAAACAGATGAGATCACAAAATATCCGACATGTCAGAGCAGGGTCCAATACAGGCAGAAGCACGGATTAAATGCGCTTTGACGGCTCCTCAGCTCTGATCTTCTGCCCCCTTTACTCAGCCACGTGCATCTGCTGACCATTAATCATAGTCGGTGGTGTAAGTAGCCAAAGCTTACCGGTAATTGGGGTTTGGAAATGATGGCTGCTAGCTGGGGCCGGGTAGGTTCTGATTTTTTGGGACCCAAGTGCAACTCTACTCTGGTGGCCTCTAAGCCTAGAGTGGACTCCAAGCCTCTAGCCACTCCTGCCACTGGTTCAATATCTGCTGCAGCCATCCTTCTGGTCTCTACATTTGCTGCTGCAGCCATCCCTTGTTCCTCGTCTGCTGCAGCCACCATCACTGGTTCATCGCCTGCTGCAGTCTCTCTGGTCTTATCACCTGCTGCAGTCTCTCTGGTTTTATCACCTGATGCAGCCTCACCATCTGCTGCAGTGTCAATCTCTGGTTGTTTGTCATCTGCAGCAGTCTCAGTGGACCCTGCAGCCTCCATGATCTCATGGACTCCAAGAGGGTCCAGGACGCATCTCACTCGCCTGACGCCGAGAGGGTCCAGGAGGATTCATCTCACATTGTTGGATGGTACCCAGGCTGCCTGCCTGAACTCTTAAATGTTTCTCTGGTCCGTCCTCCTGAACTTTTTTCTTGCATGAATTGTTTTTAGTTTCCCAGGTTGTGGCGTGTCATCTCTTTGTTCATTTAATCCTTGTTTTTTATTTATTATTTATTTTATTTTTTATACAGGAAATTGCATGAAACAGTTGTCCTAATGAAGAAATATATTTCTAATCTTATGTCCATATTTGGTTTGATATCATTGAGAACTATCCATTCAGGTCAGCCTGATCAAGAATATTATCTTGGACCATGTTCTGTGAATAAGTGTGTATGAGAATAAGTTGTTTAAAACTTTTGAATGCTTTTGTCATCTGATGTGTGTCTTATTTTTTTTATTTTTTTGTTTTGTTTTTCATGAAGAAAAGCCTCTTTAGTACATGTTAGGGTGTCCAATAATACAGAAGAAAAATACACTGTAAAAAATCCATGACCGTTTGATAAGTTCTTTTGAATCACCAATGTTTTGTATTAAACTGATTTTTATTAAGAGCAACAAAAATGTAAATGACACACAGTCAATGCTTCACAAATTTATTGAATTAAAAAAATCAAGCAAACAAACTCATTCAAATCAAAGCTTTTGGCAATCTCCAGAAGTCCTCTCCTAAAAAGCTAAAGTTTTAACAACAGAAAAAGATTAAATAGATCCATGTCCATTAGGTGGTTATGGGATTAAAAGTGATAGTTTATGTTTTGAAGTGGGGTTGTAGAAAAAGTTTAAACATTTATTAACTTTTATTTTAATATATAGATCTTCCAATGGTTCAACTCAGAAAAACAAAGTTTAATTTTGACTGATTCTGCCATATTATGGATTAATTGCAAGTGCAAAAAGCAGCAGCAGCAACTGGCTGTAGCACTTATTTTTAAACATGTTTTGAAACCTTGAAAACTTAAGTTCAGAAAGTGTTTTTAAGCTAAAAATGTTGTTTTTGTCTAAATAATAAATTCTTTTTTACATTTTAATCCCAGAAATTTACACTTTTCATAACCACAATGTACTAAACATTTATTTTAGCTTTGAAATTAGTAGAACAGGTCTGTGCGTTCGGTGCTTGTCAGCCGATGTATCAGGAAGCCGACCCATTCAAAGCCACCAAGTTCTGTTTTAGGGAAAAGCTGAAATGTATTCATTTGTTAAACATTTTTGTTGTGATTTTATCAGTTGTTTTTCTTTCAGCTGCTCCCTGTTAAATGAAATTTGCAGTGAACAAACTCACATGGAAGATTTGGCAGCACCAGATGCCCTTCCTGACACAACCTGGGCTCGAACTTGCAACCTCAAAACTAAAAGTTGGCAGCACTGACCACCGAGCTACTGTTGCCCTGTTGTGGTTTTATCTGTGCTATAACTCTGTGAAAACTGCTAAAAAGCTCATTTTTATTTTTATTTTTTACTTACAGCATTCGTAAAGCTTGTTGATGCGGGCAATGTCATTGGAGCTCATTTTACTGGCCCGTCCCCAGTCAAAATTAGGATCAGCTTTAAGGCTCCGGCAAAGCTCAGCGTATGGCCTGTACGCCACTCTACACACGCATTCTGTGCACACGCGTTCGCTGGCACAGCTCTGCTTTCGTTCTCATGTTAAATGCTCGCGTTTTCGCTCCAAATCTTTGTTGTAATTTGAGGAGCTGCGTGCAGAGGGGACAAACTGAGGTCGCTGATTGGTCACTTGTTGACACGCCTACTGAAATGATTGACAGCTCGAGTGGGACAGCAGCTGGCAGCTGCGGTTGCTCGGCTGCGGTCGAGCGGTCTTTCTATCACTTTATATGTTAATAAAAACTTCTAAAAAATAAAAACAGGGAGCGCTTTTCCTGCAGCCCACCAGGAAATATTTAAAACCTCGCGCAGCCAGGTAGGACATGAATTCATTCATTTCAGTCATGGAGTGAACGGAGGATGAAGCTTTTACTTGACTTTTGGCAAAAAAACAAAACAAAAGTCCTGATCAGCGATGAAGAAGGGGAATTTAATTAATTTGTGTAACATACATGTTACATGCACTAGGCATATAATTTATTTTAGTCAGAAAACAAAATTGTTTAGAAGTTTTGAGCAGAGGCATGAGCTGTTTAGAGGCTGTAGGAGCCTAATTGACTGCAGCTGGTGCTCATTAACCTGCTGCAGGTGGAGGTAGTTGCTCCCTCTCTCTATATTAGGTACAAGCCACATAGCAGAGAGAAAAAAGCAAGCAGAGGAGATCCAAGCAGAGGTCCTTGCAGCCCCAGAAGAAGAGGTTGCAGCTGCAGGAGCAGCAACAGCAACAGCAGACCTGATGTAGGAGAAGCTGAACAGAGGTCTGCAGCAGCAGCAGCAGCAGTGAGTGATGAGCCGTTTGGAGCCTTTTGAGGAGGCCGTTTAATAATAATAATAATGATGTATTTTCCTATCATCTGTGTATGTTTCCCATACACAGACGAAATTCGTCTCTGCATTTAACCCAACCACCTACCAGGTGGTGCAGTGAGCAGCCATAGAAAGCGCCCGGGGAGCTGGAGAATTAGATGTGCACTCATAGACACCCCAAGTGTGTAGTGGCCGGGAGGCGAACCCGCGTCCTTCGGGTCACAAGTCAAAAACCCTGCCACTACACCATCTGAGCCATTTTGAGCAGAAGTCCGTGAAGAGGCGGATGTCGTGAAATGATGAAGTGATGAAGATGTGCTGCTGTCGTGAGAAGCTGTTGTGAGACCTGCTGCTGTGTTTTGAGAGGAGGAGGCTGAATCCTTTCCGTTGTGGAGACCTGCTGTCGTGAGAGCTGGGTGCTGAAGACCGGGAGCCGTGAGTGACCTACTGGACTTGAAGGTTTTTTTTCTTATTAATCGTCCAGAAGCTGGATTGGAGAGGTCCAACATTTTCTTTAGAACTTCTTTTCTTTTTGAGGACACAGAGAGCCTAAAATAAACACTTTTTTTGTTACCATCTTCTCTGTGTCTCGTGTCCCTGTATGGTACGTGTCTATGGGCCGTAACATATTATGGGCGGCTCGTCCGGGATTTGAACGAGACAGGAGCTAATTTTTTTTTTTTCATCATTTTTGATAATAATAATAATAATGGGGGCTCGTTGAACCTGAAGAGTGAGTTGCTTGGACTGTCCGATGGATTTTTTTTGAAGATTTTTTTAAAAGGTTTTTATGGAATTTTGGGCTTTGGTACTATTGGATGGGAGAGTTTTTGTGTTCGTGGGCTGTAGTGTGTGTGCAGGTTTTGTAGATGGATTGTCAGGATTATCAGGAGTGTTTAAGGAAGCTTAACGCTGAGCTCGACAGGAGAGCTATGTATAATAGACAGGTGATCTTAGATCAGTTGAGGGAGAGAAAAGTTGTTCTTAAGCAGCTGTTGAGGGAAAATAGACTTATTCTTGAGCGGGGGCAATTTGCTTTAAGAGAAGAACAAATTCAACGTCAACTTGAACATCGTTTTTTTGAGAGAACAAGAGCTTAGACTTCAGAGTATTCAAGCTGCTCAAAGGGAACTTACAGTTGAACGACAAAGTCGTCAAGCCCATCTAGTTGAGAGGAATGGTCATTTAAAGCAGGATGACGTGGCTATGGATTGTTTGTTGGTCACTCCTGGGGTGACATCACTAGTGGAAGAAAGTGTCTACGAGGACGAAGGTGCTGTTGATCTCTGTGACTGTTTTTTCTTTTTTCAGAATCTGATAACGTCCCTGTGAGCGAGTTAGCAGAAATGAACAGCGAACCAGACAAGGATGAATTTGTTGACATTGATCTGAGTGACTGTTTTTTGTTTTTCTCTGAATCAGAAGACGTCCCAGTGAGCAATGTAGCAGAGGAGCCGAGCCTGACTGTCCATACTGCTCCTCTGTGTACCCTTTCAACCAATTCACAGGAGGTTGTGATGCTGGATGTTGTGGAGCCTTTGGCTGGATCAGCAGCAGGGAGTGGATGTTTGCTGTCTGTAGGAGATGTTCTGTTGGAACCGTTTGTTGTACATGTTAACCATGATTGTGTGTTTTTTGACTCTCTATGCTTTGTCTGCAGGTTGCCTGATGGCAGAGCTGGTGCCCCTGACATGGCATTACTGTCAAGTGATGGAAGTGGTGACACGGAGGTGAATGGTTTCCCTCTGGATGTTGGAAAAAAACCCGATCTTCAGACTGGCATCATGGATCAGAATGTTGGTGAGAGTGCTGCTAAACGGAGGCCTTGTGGTGTGAGACCTGATAAGCGATGCCTTTTTGGGTTTCAGGTATTCTGAAGGCGACTGTTAGTTGTGTGTGAGGTATGTTTTTTTTTTGCTTTGTTGTTAGTGTTGAGTGTAGGTGTTAAGATTTTTTTGGTTTCGTTTACATGGGTGATGAGCGTGGTGTAATGTGGCTGTATCATCTCATGTAATTTCTTATGTGGGAGGATGTTACATGCACTAGGCATACAATTTTGGGCAGCACGGTGGCACAACTGGTAGAGTTGCTGCCTCTCAGCGAGAAGGTCGCCGGTTCAAATCCCGGTCCGGGGGCCTTTCTGGGTGGAGTTTGCATGTTCTCCCCGTGCATGCGTGGGTTTCCTCCGGGTACTCCGGTTTCCTCCCACAGACCAAAAAACATGCATGTTAGGCTGATTGGTGACTCTAAATTGACCCTAGGTGTGAGTGAGAGAGTGGATGGTTGTTTGGTGTGAGTGAGACAGGTCCCTCTTGTAAATGAGTCCCCGTGACTTAACGAGGCTAGCCTGTATAAATAAAGGTCGAATGAATGAATGAAAAATTTATTTTAGTCAGAAAACAAAATTGTTTAGAGGTTTTGAGCAGAGGCATGAGCTGTTTACAGGCTGTAGGAGCCTAATTGACTGTAGCTGGTGCTCATTAACCTGCTACAGGTGGAGGTAGTTGCTCCCTCTCTATATATTAGGTCCAAGCTACACAGCAGAGAGAAAAAAGCAAGCAGAGGAGATCCAAGCAGAGGTCCCTGCAGCCCCAGAAGAAGAGGTTGCAGCTGCAGGAGCAGCAACAGCAGACCTGATGCAGGAGAAGCTGAACAGAGGTCTGCAGTAGCAGCAGCAGCAGTGAGTGATGAGTCGTTTGGAGCCTTTTGAGGAGGCCGTTTGATGAGCCGTTTGGAGCCTTTTGAGGAGGCCGTTTGATGAACCGTTTGGAGCCTTTTGAGGAGGCCGTTTGATGAGCCGTTAGGAGCAGAAGTCCGTGAAGAGGCGGATGTCGTGAAATGATGAAGTGATGAAGATGTACTGCTGTCGTGAGAAGCTGGAGTGAGACCTGCTGCTATGTGTGTTAAGAAGAGGAAGCTGGAGTGAGACCTGCTGCTGTGTTTTGAGAGGTGGAGGCTGAATCCTTTCCGTTGTGGAGACCTGCTGTCGTGAGAGCTGGGTGCTGAAGACCGGGAGCTGTGAGTGACCTGCTGGACTTGAAGGTTTTTTTTCTTGTTAATCGTCCAGAAGCTGGATTGTAGAGGTCCAACATTTTCTTTAGAACTTCTTTTCTTTTTGAGGACACAGCCTAAAATAAACACTTTTTTTACCATCTTCTCTGTGTCTCGTATCCCTGTATGGTACGTGTCTATGGGCCGTAACAGTCCGGCGCCGGGGAAGTTTATGGTGAGACAACGCGCATTGCATACGCGGTCGTAAAAAAAGAGCTTTGCGCGTTCGTGCCCTGCGGGGCTACGCTTGTACCTCTGCATACGTACGTCGTACAGAGGCGTATTGCATGTACGCTGAGCTCTACCGGGGGCTTTATAATAATAATAATAACAATAATAATAATCATTTTATTTAAAAGCGCCTTTCAGGACACCCAAGGACACTTAACAAACCAATACAGGGTAATACAGAGCAAACATTATCAGCGACAAATTGAAATATATAATACATAAAGGATATAAAATGGAAGATAAAAATACATTTAGTAAAGTTCAAAGTCAAAGTCAAAGTCAACTTTATTGTCAGAACTGCAATATGTACAGGACATACACAGGACCGAAATTGCGTTTAGTGATAAGCTAGTCTAAAGAGATAGGTTTTCAGGGCAGTCTTGAACAGAGAAAGGGAGGTGGTGTTTCGGAGGTCAGGCGATAGGGCGTTCCAGAGGTGAGGGGCAGAGCAGGTGAAGGCCCTGCTCCCCATGGTGGAGAGGCGGGCAGAGGGTACATGGAGATGTAGTGAAGAGGAGGATCTGAGAGAGCGTGATGGGATGGAGATTTGGAGGAGGTCAGATAGATAAGGAGGGGCAAGGTTGTGGATAGCTTTGAACGTGAGGAGTAGAATTTTGAAGATGATGCGTGATTTAACCGGGAGCCAGTGGAGCTGCTGCAGGACAGGAGTGATGTGGTTATAGTAGGAGGTTTGAGTGATGACACGGGCAGCTGAGTTCTGGACCATCTGTAACTTGTGGAGAGATTTGTTGGGGAGGCCGTAGAGAAGGGAGTTGCAGTAGTCGATACGGGAAGTCACAAGGCTGTGGAGCGGGGTGTGAGAGAAGGACGGAGACGGTTAATATTACGGAGGTGGAAATAGGCAGACCGAGTAATATTGTTGATGTGTGAAGTGAAGGAGAGAGTGGTGTCGAGGATGACACCGAGACTCTTGACCTGAGGGGAGGGGGATAGCAGAGAGTTGTTAAGGGGGACGAGAAGATGTTCTGATTTTGAAATAGAGTTTTTGGTACCAACAAGAATGATTTCTGTTTTGTTGCTGTTTAGTTGAAGGAAATTGTTAGAAAACCAGTGATTTAGCTCGTTGAGACAGTCGGTGAGGATGGAGGGTGGGTGGGTGGAGTTAGGTTTTGATGACAAGTAGAGCTGCGTGTCATCAGCATAGCAGTGGAAATGGATGCCGTATTTGCGGAAGATGTGACCTAGAGGAAGGAGGTAAATGATGAAGAGGAGGGGTCCGAGGACAGAGCCTTGGGGGACACCCGTGGAGACAGGGGAAGACTGGGAACGGAAGGATTTAAGCTGAATGAATTGAGTGCGGTCAGAGAGATAGGAGGTGAACCAGTCTAACGGGGTACCTGAGATGCCAATGGAGGTTAGTCTGTTGAGGAGGATAGAATGACAGATGGTGTCGAAGGCAGAACTTAGATCAAGAAGAATGAGGATGGACAGAAGACCAGAGTCAGCAGCAAGAAGGAGGTCGTTAGTAATTTTTACTAGGGCTGTTTCGGTGCTATGGTGGGGGCGAAATCCAGATTGAAACTCTTCATAAATGTTGTTGTTGGACAGGTGAGAGTGAAGTTGACTAGCAACAGTTTTTTCAAGGATCTTGGAGATGAAGGGCAGATTGGAGATCGGACGAAGATTATTGAAGTTGGTGAAGTCAAGACCTGGTTTCTTGATGATGGGGGTGATGGCAGCAGATTTGAAGGCTGTGGGAACAGTGCCAGAGGTTAGGGAGGAGTGGATGATATTAGTGATGATAGGGAGCAGAGACGGGAGACAGGATTTAACAAGAACTGTGGGAAATGGGTCGAGTTGACAGGATGAGGACTTGGACTTGCTGATAATGTCAGCAATGTCATCAGCAGAGGGGAGGGAGAAGTCAGAGAAAGGGAGGGAGGGAGTTCAACGAGGATGCTGGGGGCAGTATTTGGACCAAGGTGTTTATGAATTGAAATAATCTTTTCATTGAAATATGACATCAGGGAGTTGCAAAATTCTGTGGAAACCATGTGAGAGGGTAGAGAGTTAGGAGATGAGACAGAACGGTGAAGGAGAGAGAACAATGTCTGTGAATTACCAACAGCCAACGTTGGCTCTCCATTTTTGGAGAAGGCATACCTTAAAGAAGATGCATATAGATGGAAAGTAATGATTAATAACACAATTTATCACAAACTATATTTAACAATTGAACTCCATTGTGGCTCAATTTTTTCTGTCACAATTAAAACAAAATATCTGTGAATGAACTGGTTCACATTGGATGATTCAAGTCAATTCAGTTTATTTATATAGCTCCAAGTCACAACAGAAGTCATCTCATGATACTGAACAGAAACATTCACATACATAAAATGCCAATTAGTAAAAGTTCTCTAAGGAAGTCAGCCGATTGTGTTGAATATTCACATTGTCACAGTCTCCCATCCTGAGCGAGAGCAAAGGAGGCAGTGGAAAGAAAGACTCCCTTTTAACAGGGAGAAAGCTCCAGCAGAACCAGGCTCAGGATGAGAGACCATCTGCATCAACCAGCTGGGTTTGAGAGGAGAGGAAGAAGAAACAAACAGAATGACAGGTCCAGATGTACTGTCTATAGGAGGAAAGACAAAACACATGTTAAGATAGAAATAATTATAAATGCAAACAGAGTCGAGCAAACTAAGACAGCAGCAGAGAGAGGAAATGTGGTAAATTTGTCCCCCAGCAGTCTAAACTAATAGCAGCATAACTAAGGAATAGCTCAGGAAACCCAAGCCAATGCTAACTATAATCCAAAAAAAAAAAAGTTACAAACAAAACAACTGGACTTTATTTGTAACAGAAAACGTTTCGCTTCTCATCCGAGGAGCTTTCTCAATTCAAAGAAACAAGGAGTCTTTGTTAGTCCCACCCACAATGGGGCCATTCTGGTCACATGGTTAGAACTCCTGATAGGTGTGAATCTGGCTGGGCATCAGTCCTAAAGCTGAATTATAAGTTTTTGAAAGCTGAAAACTGAGACCTCCTCCTCCTTTGTTTAAAGATAGTTTCTCTCTTTTTATATAAACAGCCTCCTTCACCCCCCTCTCAAACCATCTGTCTTCTCAGTCCAAAATGTGGACATTCTGGTCCTCAAATGAGTGTCCCTTATCAGTGAGGTGCAGGTGAACAGCTGATTTTGGTCCAGAGGTGGCTCTCCTTTGTTGAGACATTTGACTGTGAAGAGGCTGTTTAGTTTCTCTAATGTAGAGGTCTGGACAGTCCTCACTGCAATGGAGCACATACACTACACCACTCTGATTGTGTGAGTGTTTTGTCTTTGGGGTAGACCAACCTCTGTCTGAGGGTTCTGCTGGGTTTGAAATGTACTGGGATGTTGTGTTTGTAGAAAAACCTTCTGAATTTCTCTGATACTCCAGCAACATAAGGGATGACAATATTTTTCCGTCTCTTCTTTTTTATTTATTTTTTTGGAAAACATCTAACAGAACTTATTGTAACACACCTTGTAGCACTTGTTGATATTTTAATAATAATAATAATAATAATAATAATAATAATAATACATTTTATTTGTAGGCGCCTTTCTTGGCACTCAAGGTCACCTTACATCGACAATCATAAAAACAGACACAATA
>JBBPBX010034986.1:2626-27072 GCA_038048925.1 Garcialebias charrua
CGCCAGGACTAAGAATCTAGATTATTTAAAAAATCAATTTTTTTCCTGCACCCCTAGAACCAACGCCCTCAACACCAGGACAATAACGTTTTATCGATTCCTATGGGAATGCAGTTCATAAACTAGTCACCAGCAGTTGCAGACCAGAGGAAAAACTGGCTTTACATCACTTTGGCGTCCCATCTGAGCAAGGATAACACCTGTTGATCCAACGATGGCAGTGAAATTGAAATGAAGGACTTGATGACTCCTGGTTTGCTTCAATTATTCAGGACCACTGGAGCTCAAGGTGAGATCAGACCCTCCTCCTGCCCCGCTGCGCTGATGGAGCACCTATCTAGCCTCTTGCCATAAACCGGTGACAAAATATCAGCTCCTAATTGTTGAGTTTAACGCCTGGTGATTACAGGGACTCGTAAAACTTCCCTCTGACAGAGAAACCCACCCGCCACCTTCCCCCGTATTCCTCCCAGGCCACACAGGGCGCCAGCGCCAATCAGCGAGTCTCCATTTTTAGCACTGTTTCTTTCATTTTACAGCCCAAAGAGGGAGGAGAAGTCTGCTCTCATTTAGCTAACGGAGACCAATAAACTCTGAGAGATTTAGATGAATTGAGCATTTACAGCCAGGAGGCCAGGCGGGCTGAATAAACTCTGCTCAATGGATCAGCTGAGCTTGACTTTGAGCTTTATGCTCCTGCCCTCCAAAATGGTGATTTGAAATACTGTAAGTGGTTTTATTTCTGTCAGCAAAACAATCTCTGAGTCTTTGGTCTAACGAAATGGTCTCACATCATTCTAACACTAAAAACACACGCATTACGTGGCAAAATACCATGCCATACAACTTTATTTATAGAGCACTTTATGCACCCAACAGGACCAAAGTGCTGTACACAATCATAGGATACAATACAATCATAAAATGGAAAGATCAAGTATAAAAACTGTACTAAAATAATAAAATATAAACAATAAAACAAAGTCAAAACATCTCAGATTGTGCCAAAGGCCAAAGAAAAAAGATGGGTTTTCAGAAGAGACTTAAAAACAGCAAGTGAAGAGGCCTGTCTTATGTCTAATGGGAGGTCATTCCAGAGCTACCACAGAAAAAGCACGGTCCCCTCTAAGCTTGCGCTTTGTCTTCGGGAACCTCAGAAACAACTGGTCAGCTGACCTGAGTGAACGAGAGGGTGTGTAAGAATGTAGCAGCTCAGACAGGTAAGGAGGGGCATGGCCATTAAGAGCTTTAAAAGCAAATAAAAGTATTTTAAAATGAATCCTGTAACGTACTGGCAACCAGTGTAAAGAAGCTAAAACGGGAAAGACGGTCAAATTTTCGTGTACCTGTTAAAAGTCGTGCAGCTGCATTTTGAACCCTCTGAAGCTGGGAAATACATGAATCACTAATACCTACATAAAGTAAATTACAGTACTGTAATCCAGACGTGTGGTCACAAATGCATGGACTGCTGTTTCAAAATGCTGTCTGGGAAGAATGGGTTTTACTTTGGCTAGCTGCCTTAAATGAAAAAAGCTGGAGAGGAGAAGTCTGCTCTCGGCAAGGCATATCAAATGTGTTTTATTCAGAAAGGACTAAACAAACAGGGCGCAAACAAACAAATTTTTTTTTTTTTTTTAAAGAAGCAAAACTACAGAATGATAAAACTTAGAAAAATAGAAAAATACCTGCACATACACCCGCTTCGGATGTTATCATCCATAAAATGGCCTCTATCAATTATTATCACCCCCATTCGTAGTGCTCAGTATGCCCCTACTGTACCTACTACAGTAGTAGGTTTAAAGGTACGTTGTCACCATTACAAGCGATGACAGCAGGCTCTGTCTTTGTGGTTAGGTTTAGAGTAAAGGGTCTTCGGTTAGGTTTAGGGTCTTGGTTAGGTTTAGGCACAAGGGTAACTGGGTTAGGTTTAGGGTTGGTCCACTGGGTCAGGTTTAAGGTTAGGTTGAGGAAAATGGTTACATAAGCTGAAAAAAACAAACGCTACACTTCCGGGTTCACGGAAACACGCTGCCTACTCACAGCGATAACAACGCTGATAACGTCATGTTGAACATGCTAGTAGGCAGAATGTGACCTATTCTCCGCTACGAATGGGGATGATTACAGTTGATAGCGCCCATAAAATGGACTGACAACATCCGAACCCGCTGGCACATATGAGCATACTGTTGATAACTAAATGACCAACATGACTGTTTAAAAACGTCTCTTGGTCAAATCTTTTTGCAGATGGAATGCAGGTCTGATACCAACGAGGCCCTTAGTAAGATTTATGAACTGCTCAGTTCATACCATGAGACCAGTTTGGACTCCTTTAAACTGAAATGGGCAACGGACCTGGAGGAATCCATATCAGAATAAACCTGGAGAAGGGTCATGAAGAACATTTATTCATCTTCAATCTATCTGAGACACGCTGTGATTCAATTCAAGGTGGTGCACCGGCTGCACTGGTCCAAAGACGAGCTGTCCACGATCAAAGCCAACCTGGACCCTGCATGTGTGAACAAACTCCAGCTACACTCCTGCACACATTCTGGACCTGTCCCAAACTGCAGACCTTTTGGCAATCTATTTTTGATACCTTCTCTGGAATGTGTGGCAAAATTGTACACCACTCATCTCACTGTTCTCACTGTTCGGGGTGGTCCCTGTGGAGACGTCCTTTAGCAAGTACGAGGAGGATGTAATTGATTTTGGCTCTCATATGTACATTGGATAAGAGAGGTGATGTATCATATCCATTTGGAAAAAATAAAATATGCCCTGAAGGGTTCTGTTAAAAGATTTGGGACACGTGGCAGTCTTTTATGTTGTACGTGGAAAACTTGTGTAATTCATTTTAATTCATTTACGTATGTGTGACTGATCCGGTGTGGGAGTTTTATTTTATTTTTATTTTTGTTAAATATTCTTTGTGTTTTCTATGTTCAAAATGAAAAAATAATAATAATAATAAAAAGACTTTGATTTAAAACAAAAATTTTTGCTGATGGAATAAATGATATGAATATTTTCATCTCACGTTTGTGTTTTTTGGCTTACACATATTCAGCTCATAGCTGTGGGCATCTTTTCCTCCTTCAGATGGGTTTGGGCTGCAGGGAGCCGTTTTCCACTGGACCAGAGGTGGTGGGGACACCCTGGACATGTTCCATCACACGGCCACTTAGAGACAAACGAGACGAACAAGCATTCTGGAAACCAGAATAACTGAGGAAGAAAACATGCATGTGCAGCGAGAACAGGTAAACAGCCACCGCTGTCTGTTTCTTTGCATTTTTTATGAAAAATTGCTACAGAGGTAGACATTTTTTAATTAAACAACAGTTTGATGAGCTGATTCATGATTAATTAGGGTATTTTTAGATTGAGCATTTAATTTGGGGTGTTTTTTTTAAAAATTGCTTAAACTGTTTTAAATTTCTCCTCCGGCTGATGTCTGCTGCTCGACAGCCTCAGTGAAGCACAGAGTGTAAACTTACCGTACATTACATTCTGTATTTGTTAGTCTGTGAACGTCTCCTGTGTAATTAGTTACGTTTACACAAAAGTCTTTTCAAAGCAGAATCAGCCACAACAAGCGGCACAGATGGGAAAGTTTTCTGGTAATAAGACATTAAAGAAACAAAAAAAAAAGCTGTTGTCCCAATGAAAAGGCCCGGAGCAGCACATTACAAGGTCGGGTTTACTCTAACTATGGAGGTGGGTGATGTTTTTATTTACTTTTGTTTTATTTTCCAGTTTAATCTGCAAAGAGCCGGTTCTCCCGTTTTATTGTGTCAGTGCTGAGTCAGCAGTTAAAATTGCAGACTTTATATTATATGAACCATCCACGTATCAAACTTTTTACTTCACTCAGGGGATGGATGCTGTGACTTTTGGTTTTTTATAACTTTCAAACTTTTTAAAAATGTTTAACTTTGTGTACAAGTACTGCATTTTCACCATAAAAATACATTGATGTCAGTTAAATTCTCTCAAAAACACAAGACTTGCTTTAGCATACTTGCTCTGTTTCTTTTGCTGCTTTTAGCTAATGTTTTGCTCCTTTATAGCTGTTGACTAGTGTCCTACATTTAGCTTTCAGCTTGCCTCATGCTTCTTTTAACTAACTAGCATAATGATACACTGATTGTGTTTTGCTCCTTTTGCACTTAGCTATGTTTTACTTAACCTTTATTACTCTTTAGCTTTTTAGCTTGTGTTCTGCTTTATTGACTTTTAGCTAGCTGCTTCCTACTTTTAACTGTTTTAACCAATACTTTTTGGGGCTTTTAGCTTTTTCTTCTTCTNACACAATTATATTTGTCCATGAAACGCAATGAATCTAATCAGCTACTTA
Source organism: Garcialebias charrua (assembly GCA_038048925.1). Taxonomy (NCBI): domain Eukaryota; kingdom Metazoa; phylum Chordata; class Actinopteri; order Cyprinodontiformes; family Rivulidae; genus Garcialebias; species Garcialebias charrua. The sequence continues at coordinate 6,999 of JBBPBX010034986.1, forward strand.
GAAGCATGTCTTAAAGACATAAAAACCTGGATGAACCTTAATTTTCTGCTTTTGAACACAGACAAGACTGAGGTTTTGGTATTTGGACCTGAGTATCTTAGGAATTAATTATGTATTTTGCCTTCCTTGGATGGCATTAATCTGGCCTACAGTTCTAATGTTAAAAATCTTGGTGTTATTTTTGATCAGGACATGTCTTTCATTCCCCACATTAAAAACGTTACTAGAAAAATGTTCCACCTGCATAAATCACTAAAATTAGAAACATCTTATCTAAAAATGATGCAGAAAAACTGGTTCATGCATTTGTCACATCTAGACTGGACTATTGCAATGGTTTGTTATCTGGGTGTCCAAAAAATTATTTAAAAAGTCTTCAGTTGATCCAAAATGCTGATGCCAGAGTCTTAACTTGAGTTAAGGCCCCGGTATAGCTCTGCGTTTTGTCGAACGCCACTCTACGCACGCGTGCTGTGCGCAGGCAGTTCACAGTATAGCTCTGTGTTCGTTCTCGCGTTAATGCTCGCGTTTTCGCTCCAAATACTTGACGTCATTTGAGCAACAGCAGGGCGGAGCGTTTACCTACGGGACAAATTGAGGTCGCTGATTGGTCATTTGCTGACACGCCTACTGAATTGATTGACAGGTCGGGTGGGGAAAAAAAAGGCACTTCACACAGCTTCTGCCGCAGCGGTGTTCTGTGTTTATATGTTAATAAAAAGTTCTAAAAAATAAAATAAAAACAGGGAGCGCTGGTCCAGCACACCAGAACACCAGGAAATATGCAGAACCTCGCACAGCCACGTTGGACATGAGTTTAATTCGCTCGTGACAAATTCATTCATTTCCTCATCATTTCAGTCATGGAGTCAGCGGAGGAGGAAGCGATCACTTGACTTTTGGCAAAAAAAAACAAAAGAAAAGTCCAGATCAGGGATGAAGAAGGGGAATTTAATACATTTGTGTCTCATACAAAACAGTCCGGCGCCAGGCAGTTTATTGTGAGACAACGCGCCTCGCATACGCGGTCGTAAAATTTGAGCTTGGCGTACATGCCCTGCGGGGATACGCTTGTGCCTCTACGTACGCACGGCGTACAGCGGCGTATGCCGTACGCAGAGCTATACCGGGGCCTTTACTCTGGTAGAGATCATATCTCTCCAGTTTTAGCTTCTCTCCATTGGCTCCCTGTCAAGTCTAGAATAGAATTCAAAATCTTACTTCTAACCTACAAAGCCCTCAACAACCTAGCTCCATTTTATATTTGAGATCTTATTGTTCCATATTTTCCTAACAGAGCACTTTGCTCTCAGACTGCAGGTTTACTCACAGTTCCTAGAGTTTCCAAAAGCAGAATGGGAGGAAGATCTTTCAGTTTTCAGGCTCCTCTCTGGTGGAACCAACTTCCAGTTTCTGTCCATGAGACTGACACATTGTCCAGTTTTAAGACTTTCCTTTTTGGTAAATCCTATAGTTAGGGCCTTATTGGGTTTCCTGAGCTATCCCTTAGTTATGCTGCTATAGACTTAGACTACTGGAGGACAAATTAACCGAAATTCCTTAAATGAATTGTTAAAATTGAATAGTTTTACATTTCATACCATTTCTATCTTAACATATGATTCTCGACCTGCCATTGTGTATCTGTTCCTCCTTCCTGTTCCTCTCAAACCCAGCCAATCAAAGCAGATGGACGAGGTTTTGTCCTCGTGAGGGAGTTTTTCCATTCCGCTGTCACCTTCATGCTTGCTCAAAATGAGAGTTCTGCAGTTTGCTCCTCAGATAAATAATATTAAATCATTATTTCCATATATGAATGTTTCTGTTCAGTGGCCTGAGATGACATCTGTTGTGACTTGGAGCTATATAAATAAACTGAATTGAATTGACATTTAGATGCTTTAATTCTTTTAACTAGCATTATAATTTAGATTTCTTTGTGTTTTGCTTGTGATCTGCCTTTTTTTTTTTAGCTTGATCCCTCTGTGGGAACTTTTTCAGCAGACTTCAGCGCTCGGCGTCCACTCTGGGCTTTCGGGATTCAATCAATTATCTGTTTTTCGGTGATGCTAGTTTTCTGCCCGGTGCATTTGGAGGGAAACACTCGTGTTCTGTGATTGTTCGGCTTCTTTTTGTCGCTGGAGTTCTCCAGTCCGATCTGAAGATGCTTTCTCATTAATCCGGGGGTGCTGGGCCTTATTGTTGTGCTAATACGGCACAGATGTGGACACTCCGGCTCCGGAAAATCATCCGAGCAGTCTTGACAGCAGACGCCTCTCAGGGAGGCAGGAGGGGGGAGACCCTGCAGGGACCACTGTAATTGTTTTTGACAAGAGCTTCTTTTACAAATATGTACAAAATGAGTCAAGCTGGAGCTGCCAGCCTCCGACCAGAGATATTTGTGATGGCGGTGTCGAGTGACGGGACGGGGTTCTTTTGTCTGAGACGAGAAAGAAATGGTTTCTCTTTATTTAAATTTAAATTCCCCGAAGCCTCATGAGGAGAGGTCTGATCCCCAAATACCAGTGAGGTGCCCATGAGCAAGGCATTTTACTCCCTGCTGCTCAACCTTTATTGTACTTTTCAGCTTGGCTTTACGTGGAAGCTGTTTTCTCGGAGCAGCACAGGATTAATCTGAACTGCTGGATGGATTTTTACAGAGCTCTCTCAAATTGATCACTGGATGTACGTCTACAACTGGTTTTGGAGTAAAATAAAGAAAAATGGCTAAAACTCGGTCGCGCATTCCTTCAAGGAATTGGTTTTACAGCTTGGGTTTTTAAAGTGTTGCGTCTTTACTTCCTGTTTTATTTTGTAACGGTGACTTTGTTTATTGTCGGTGATTTATCTTCTTATGTCCTCATACTCCTGATCTCGATACCTGTTGGGAGTTCTTCCTGTAAATCTGCTGCTTGAGCTCCGTTTGTTTGTTGCCAGGTCCTCATTTTAGTCTGGCTGCGTATTCACTTCAAATGTAACAAATTAAAAAGAACGATAAATCCGATGATAAAGACGTTTCTTTCCTTTAGGTGAGCTCATCTGAGCTGATCTGTTTTCTTGTTGCTGTGTTCATCTGTGTTCATCTGTGACCATCTGCTCATACAAACTCATGTTCGTGCTGCTGTTTATTTCAACTATATTAGGCTTAGTGTATTACTAGTTGATGTTTTTCTTAGTTAGTTCTAGATGTTATTACTGTTTTTCTCTTTCATTTGTTGTTGGATGTAACTGGGACCCCGTGTACATAATCTCGTTTTCATCACATGTACCACATGCGGTGCAAATGACAATAAAGACTCTCTGACTCTGACTCATCTTGCATTCAGTGATGGACTCCAGCATCAGCAAGTCGTGGACAAGTGGACGGTGGTTTGCGCTTAAGTTTTAAATCCCTCATCGTCTAACATCCCATTGTCCTCCAAATCCAGCTGACCTTTAAAAGAGACCTTCGCTGAGCCTGGCAACAATGTGACCCATAAGACCCCCAACACACACACACGCACACACACTCAAAACAAAAAGAAAGAAAGATCTTCTGTCTTTCCTACCCCCCGACTCCATCTCCTTCACTCGGTGTAAAGGCCTGATCCTCTGGGGTGAGAAGCTCTTAATCAGGGGCCAAACAATGAGGCCCCTGATCCCTGCTTTTTGACAGAGGGCCTGATCTAATAAGCAGAAGAGGGCTGAGATGGAGGCGGTGGGGTGGGGGTGGGAGATTGATCCAGGGGATTACTGGAAGAGATCTGCACCGAGGGTGGGAGGGAGTGGACACGGAGAGAGGGACAGGAAGGCATGATGGGATGCATCAGCGTTGCAACAAGTTATATAAAACCTGAAACAAGCAGATCGAGATGTAAACAAAACCAGTAGGAATTGGAGTTTGTTTGACGTTGAACCAGCAGCATGTTATGTGAAGGTCTCACACTGGAGGCTCTTCATGTTAAATGGGGCTTTGGTTTCTGCTCCAATAGCAAGGGCGGATCCATTACCGAAAGCTACTGTGACACCTTTGATGTCTTCATAGCAGCTGCTGCAGCGCCGAAGGACTGAAAACCTGACGAGGGGTTTCTTTTTCTTCACTTTGATACAAACAAACCAGCAACCAGACTCTTGTTGAGCTTCTTTTTTTTCTTTTCAGAACATTTTATTTGCAGTCTAACCTCTTTAAGCTGTTTAGCAGTTCATATAAAGAACATTTTACTCAAGCTGGGATGCTATTTATGAAATGCAATTTCAATCCTGTGTATGTCCTGTACATATTGCAGTTTTGACAATAAAGTTGACTTTGACTTTTGACTTTGACTACGAGTTAATTTTATTTATTGTAACTTTCAAACTTGTGAAAATAAATATTTTTTTGCAAGCTTCCACCCCTGCAAAACGGTGTAAACAGGGCCTTATAAGGCGGTGCAACATGTACCGCGGAAAATACGGTAGTTTTTTTGGTGACTTTTTTGTTTCAAGTTAATGTTTTGCTAAATTTAGCTCATAGGTTCTAGTTAGCCTTTAGGTATTAAGCTCGTCTGCTACTTTTAGAGTTTGGATAGCCTTGAGTACTTTTAGCTACCATATTTTTCAGACTATAAAGCGCACTTAAAATCCTTGAAGTTTTTCAAAAATCGACAGTGAGCCTTATAATCCGGTGCGACTTATGTATTAATTCTAGTTGTGCTTACTGACATCGAACTGATTTTATGTGGTACGCGGTGCTCAAAAATCTGTCAAAATGAACTAATTTTGCTTGATGTGCCTTGTAATCCAGTGCGCCTTATACACCGAAAAATACGGTAGGTTTTTTTCTTGTTAATGCTTAGCTTCACTTTTGCTATATTTGCCTTTTTCGAACTTTTTGCTACTTCTATTGCTATACAGTATTTTGTGCTCAGCAAACCCATTGCTACTTTTAGCTTTTTACCATCTTCTTCCTACATGTTTTAATTTGTGGTTATTGTTCTAATAGTCTTGGTTTTAATCCAGCATTTTAACAACAACAAAAACTACTTTTAGCTTCTAGCTAACCTTTTGCTATTTTTAAACTCTCCCTAGCCTTTAGCCATGTAGCCTTTTTTTTGTTACTTTTAGCTGTTAGCCTTTTACTTTAGCTTTTAGCTCACTTTTTGTGGCTTTAATATTCTACCTAGTTATTTGAAACTTTTAGATAGCCTTTTGCTGTATTTAGCTTTTAGCTATTTGCTTCTTTTAGCTTGAACATGATGAACTTCAACAATTTGTTCAACTCTCAGCATTAATGCTACATGTTCTCAGAAAATGTAATTTCTTTATTTAATTTGAATTCTTGCTAAAAAGTAAAAACTATTTTATTTATTTATTATTATTTGGACATTGCAGCATCAAACTGTTAAAATAAAACCTCTGCCTCGGTCAGGACCAGCGAAGAAGAGGAGACGAACGACTCCTGGTTAAGTGAGGTCAGGAGGAAGAGTTTGACCGCAGATCCTTTTCCACCCTCATCTTCTGTTTATTGGGCTGTAATCATGAGTAATACCCCCCATATGTAACACGTTACCACCGGATTTCCTCCAGCGTACGGCAGCTCCGAGTCTGCGTTCACTCAAGTCTTAGTGTTGAACTCAAACAAACACACGTCTGCACGAACATCCTGAGTTCATCACACCGTGTACTTGGACCACAGCCACGTGTAAGGAACATCACACACGTGTGCACAAAATACACTCATATTGCTCTGATTTATCCTAACTGGAATAGCCAACAGTGTTTACGTTGGATTTATTCTGTAGAGAAAAACTTGTTAACTTTGGATTCTGCCTGTAAAAATGTATATTTTTCATAAATCAAGTTAGTCCACAGCGTGTTGGATCTGCAGGAGCAGGGTTGGGTTTGGAGTTATTCTCCATTTTTCTGTTTGGGTTTTCTTGTTCTTTGATCACATAGTGAACACATCAAGAAATCAGTCACACAATGGAGTTTTATCTCATGTGGTTCAGTTCAGGCAGCGTAAACACTGTAAGCTAATTTATATCAAGGATAGATTAGTGTTTCTCTGTAATGAAAAGGTAAACATCCTGTCTCCTGTGACTTTTCCTAAAGACTGATTTATAGACACTGACAAGACCCAGTGAGTCTCGCCGAAGTGGGCGCGTGACGAATATTGTGTAGTTTCCTACTCTTACCACCCGTCTGACCCATCGTCTTGTGCCCCCTGTCAGAAATAGTTCTTAGGGTATGGGGCGCAGATTGGGTCAAATCTTTGTGGGCGTGTTTGCTTTTGTAAAGTGGCTGTAGTACGAGAGAGAACAGCGTCTGCTGAGGAGCTGCTGGCCGAGGCTGTGACAAAATACAGCCATCATTACAGCTGTTCCAGTAAAAAGTGTAAACTCGAATAAAACTTATTTTATTATTATTTATATTTATATTATTATTATTTATATTATTATTTATTATTCATATTTATTTCATTATATTATTATTATTTATTTGTTTATTTATTTATTTATTTATTTATGTTGTTGTTGTTGTTGTTGTTATTATTTTATTCTTATTCTTATTATTCTTATTATTATTTGAAGGATGACTCACTGTGGCGACCCCTGAAGAGGGAACAGCCAAAAGAAGAAGAATATTATTTTTATTATTATTTATATTTATTTTATTATTTATATTTACTTATTTTATTTATTTATTACTTATTTGAATAAAACTTATGACGATAGTAAAAAAAAAAACTTGTAGAAGAAGGAACAATTTCAGGCGGCCCTCCACGGCTGTGCTCACTGAGACAGTGTGCGCCTCTCCCAGGCAATCATGGCAGTAATGAATGGGAAGGAGTGCTCCTCAGCCGGGCAGCATGAGTCCACATTCCCACATTGTCTGTTGGAAACTGTGGCGATGCCTCTGTGACATATTTACAAAATAGTGCTTCTCCTCAGTTACCATCAGAAATACCAGATCTTCTTCCTCCTTTAACTCCTCCATCACCAACAGAAACTAAACGTCCATCTCCTCCAACCTTGATCCTGATTGCCCATGATGTGCTGCTGCAGTTGGAGGACTAAACAGGATCAAAAAGGCGTTCAATACAAGATCAACTGGACTTTATTTGTAACAGAAAACGTTTCGACTCCCATCCAGGAGGCTTTCTCAATTCCATGAACAAACTGTGAGAAGTTTGAAGTTATAACAGAACCACGCACCATCATATGTAAATTTCAAGCTGAGGTAACACATACATGTAAATTGACAGATCACACCTTAACAGTAGGGGGTTCCCTTGAGGTCTCTGACAGAAGACACAATACTGTATCCCAGGGAAAGTTCTGAAGGAATGTGCGGACCAGCTCTGTGAGGTGCTGGCTGACATCTTCACCACCTCACTTTCACTGGAGTCAGTTCCCACCTGCCTGAAGACCGCGACCATCATCCCAGTCCCAAAGAGCTCCACAGTGACTGGTCTGAATGACTATAGACCGGTGGCTCTCACCCCGATAGTCGCTAAATGTTTTGAGAAACTGGTCATGTCCCACATCAAGACAACCGTCAACATCAACGAGGACCCTCATCAATATGCATACCGCGAGAACCGATCAACAGAGGACGCCATCTCCTCTGTGGTCCACACTGCTCTCACCCACCTGGATCAGAAGGACTCATACGTGCGTCTGCTCTTTGTGGACTTCACATCTGCCTTCAACACCATGATCCCCCAAACTCTGATAGACAAACTATCCACACTTGGACTAAGCCCCTCCATTTGTAACTGGGTACTAGACTTCTTAACAAACAGACCACAGTCCGTGAAGATCCACAACTTCTCCTCCTCCACCATTACCCTCAGCACTGGCTCTCCTCAAGGATGTGTGCTGAGCCCTCTTCTGTTCACTCTGCTCACATATGATTGTACAGCCACACATCCAGGCTGTCATATTGTTAAGTTTGCAGATGATACAGCGGTGGTGGGATGCATCACAAACAATGATGAGTCCAGCTACAGACAGGAGGTGGAACACCTGGAGAGCTGGTGCAAAGAGAATAATCTTCACATGAATGTGAAGAAGACAAAGGAGATGATTGTGGACTTCAGAAGGAACAAACACACCCATGCCCCACTGAAAATAGGTGGGTCTGCAGTGGAAGTGGTCTCCAGCTACAAATACTTGGGTGTACACATGAATGATAACCTCAGCTGGAGCAACAACACCACCAGCCTGATCAAGAAAGGTCATCAGAGACTCTACTTCCTCAGACGGCTGAGACGAGCTGGTCTGAGCAGCCCAGTCCTCACCTCCTTCTACAGGTGTGCAGTGGAGAGCATCCTGTGCTCCAGCATCAACGTGTGGCATGGAGGCTGCACAGCTGCAGAAAGAAAAGCTCTACAGAGAGTGGTGAAGGCTGCACAGAAGTCTGTTGGAGTCAGTCTCCCCACCATCACAGACATTTACACTTCGAGATGCAGGAAAAAAGCCACCTGCATCATGAAAGACCCCACTCACCCAGCACACACACTCTTTGCCCCACTCCCCTCAGGACGGAGGTTGAGGAGCATCAAATGTAGAACCACTAGACTGAGGAACAGCTTCTACCCTGAGGCTGTTAGACTCATGAATAAATAAATAATAAGAATAATCACTGCAAAATATCACATCATGCTGATGCTGATCTGTTTTCTTGTTGCTGTGTTCATCTGTGACCATCTGCTCATACAGACTCATGTTCGTGCTGCTGTTTATAATGATGTTTTTCTACTACATTAGGGCTTAGTGTATTACTAGTTGATGTTTTTCTTAGTTAATTCTAGATGTTATTACTGTTTTTCTCTTGCATTTGTTGTTGGATGTAACTGGGACCCTGTGTACATAATCTCGTTTTCATCACATGTACCACATGCGGTGCAAATGACAATAAAGACTCTCTGACTCTCTGACTCTGATGTAAATTGACAAAGAACAACTCCCAACCAACAAACAGAGGCTTCTCAAGAAATTTGTTAGTCTAATTTACAGACAAGACACCTCTGTTCCCATCCGATGTAAAACGATTCGGAATCAGTCCCAAAGCTGAGTTATAAGTCTTGGAAAGCTGAAATCTCAGACCTCCTCCTCTGTTGAGAGAAGGTTTTTCTCTCTTAACATAAACAGCTTCCTTCACACCTCTCTCAAACCATCTGTGCTCTCGGTCCAAAATTTGCACATTCTGGTCTTCAAATGAGTGTCCCTTGTTCGTGAGGTGGAGGTGAACAGCTGAGTTTTGTCCAGAAAAGGTTGCTCTCCTGTGTTGAGACATTCTTTTGTGGATGGGCTGCTTTGTTTCTCCAATGTAACGGTCTGAGCAGACCTCGCTGCACTGGACTGCGTAAACCACACCACTCTGTTTGTGTGTCGGGGTTCTGTCCTTAGGGTGGACCAGCCTCTGTCTGAGAGTCCTGCTGGGTTTGAAATGTACTGGGATGTTGTGTTTGTTGAAAATCCTTCTGAAATTCTCTGAGACTCCAGCAACATAAGGAATGACAATGTTTTTCCGTCTGTTAGACTTTTTCTGTTCATTATTGTGTTTAGCAGATTTCCTTGCTGACTTGACAAAAGCCCAGTTGGGATATCCACATGTTTGCAGCGATTTGTTGATGTGTTTCTGTTCCTTTTCCTTCCCTTCTGTCCTTGTGGGGATGTGGACTAAACAGGAGTTCTCCCCTGTGTGTTCTCTGTTCAGTATAAATTGTCAGTTAAGGAAAATGATTGTCTACCATGATGTCAGCGAGATCGAACATCTTGCATCTTGTTGAAGTTTAACTAGGCCTTAAAGACCGTGTAAAGTGAATTTCAACATTTTCTTAAATAAACATTATAAATGTGATAATTGTAATCTTGTAAATGAGTAAAAAGTCTCAAAATTGTAGCTCAATTAATTTTGGAGTTATAGAGCAAACTGTGTATAAACATATTTCTGGTTCAGGATTTTTTAGGCGTGTTTTAAACGTGACCGCGTTTCGTCACGCGGTCCTCATTAGTAGAGCCCCCACCCCCTGCAGCTCCGGCCGTATAAATTCGCCTCGGTGGAGCCGTTCACTCGCGAATCGCAGACAGCATCAGATAGCAATAGCATAGATATTTTGTTCATTGTTAGCTAGCTAATCAATTATGCCTCGTTCGTGCATCTTCCCTGGATGTCGCAATGGTCAGGGCACCCGTACAAATCATAACATGTTTTTATACTGCGTCGTTTTATGCTGAGTATCTGTAATGCCTGGTTGGGACAATGGTTAGAGCGCTTGCCTTCCGTCCCAAAGCCCACGGGTTCAAATCCCGCATGGTGCAACTCTTTTTTTTTTTTTTTTAATTCATTCCAGATTAAAAACACACAAGAAAACTATTTACAAAAACAGCGTAACTCTTGGAAAAAGTAGCTGCTGTTACAGACAGAACTCGGATAAAAACAGAGCAGGTTTACTGGCTCTGCTGTCTGCCTCAGTGCCTCTCCACTGTGGGACACGAGCAGGACCAGCGCAGCTGCCTGAAACCACGCCCACGCACTGACACGCCCCTAGCGTTCCAGACCAAGAGAAAATAAGGTTTTTTCATGATTTTTGAGACTTAATTTTATAAGGTAAACAATGTTTTTAATCAGTCAGATTTAAATGGGTGATTAATAACACATATTTATGCCATGTGACAAACTAAAAACACACATTTAATTTCACTTTACACGGTCTTTAAGTTTAAAACAAAAATGAGCATCGTCTTCATAAACCTGTCTAAACATAACTGTTTAAGTCAGACTTGAGGTAATCCGTTTGCTTTAGTGGGATCTGTTAGGGCTTATAGGTCACTAATAGGTAGTTCTGGTTCCAGAACTGGACCCAGTGATGGTTCTGTCCGGACCCGTGCCCAGGCTGATAAATTCACGAAAATAGATCATTTTCACGGAGCACTGTTCCAGCGATAAGACAGTTTAGGTGCAGAGCCAGACCGAGCAGCAGGAGGTGTGTTTGGAGGTTCACTCTACTTCAGGTGTTACGGTAATATCTTCACTCAGTTAACAAGCCAATCAAATATGAAAGTTAAACACCATAATTCATGTTCCCTGAAGGAAGGGAACGAGGTGCAACATACTTGCTATGGGAATTGTGCCCCCACGCAATTACCTGAAGGAATACAATCACGCCTTTACGGCTAGGGCGTCAACGTCGCGCCAGAGGCCCCGCCCTCTGGGTATTTAAGCAACTGACGATCCATCTTTCTCCAAAATTGCACTTCACCAAGCTTTCAGCATTGAAAAGGTCCAGATATGTTGCACCTCGTTCCCTTCCTTCAGAGAACATGAGTTATGGTGCATAACTTTCAGTTCCCTTATCAGTCAGTCTCTCCGTGCAACATACTTGCTGTGGGAATGTAATTCATTCACGCCCTTGAAATGCTCAGTAAAATTTATGCTAGTGTGAACATCTGCCCTTGACCAGCAGGCATCTCAAGGCTACTTTCTACTGTGTGTTAGAAAGGACAGCCTGAGTGACGTCACACGCAGTAACATCCAAACTGTAATGCTTTGCAAAAGTGTTTAATGAGCTCCAGTTTGCAGCAGCACAGATGTCTGCAACTGGTACACCCTTGAACAATGACCAGGAAGTGGCCAAGCCCCGAGTGGAGTGAGCGTGCACTCCAGAGGGCACCTGTTGACCTTTGCTACTGTACGCCCTTTTAATGGCCTCAGTCACCCAATGTGAAAGGCGTTGTTTTGATAGGGCCTTTCCGGTAGCAGGTGCTGCAAAGCACACGAACAGTTGATTTGTTTTTGTTCATTCAGCTGTTCTCTGCATTTAAGTGCATAAAGCTCTCACAGGGCAGAGAGCCTTCAGCCTTTCCTGTTCCTGAGTGAGGACAGGAGCAGGTAGAAAAGAAGAGAGATCAAAGTCCAGACTTCTGTGATTTAGAGTCAAGACCTTGGTGGTATATGCGGGATTAGGCCTTAGGGTGACCTTTGACCCGTCAGGGGCGAATCTGGTACACAATGGGTGTACAGACAATGCATGGAGGTCACCCACACGTTTCGCCGAGCAAAGTGCCAAGAGTAGAGCGGTTTTATAAGATAACAAGTCTATCTTAACCTCGCTCAGTGGCTCAAATGGAGGATCACAGAGAGCCCCCAAGACCAGGCTAAGGTCCCAACCAGGGGTCAGGATCCTGCTGGGTGGTTTTGTCCTAAGCACGCCCTTCATAAATCTTATTATGATTGGATCACGCCAGGTGTCCTGTGTCCCCAGCCTTCGTGACAGGCTGAAATAGCTGATAGGAAAACTTTAATCGTTGAGAAAGAACAACCTTTTTCCAGTAAGTCCTGAAGGAAAATCAGGATCTGAGCCAGGTCGCATGAGTAAGAAATAATATTTCTTTCTGTGCACCAAGCTTCAAAAATACGCCACTTCCGTGCGTAGAGAGACTGTGTTGATACAGCACGAGCATTTTGTATGGTTTTTACCACATTTTCCGGCAGGCCTGACGCCATCAGCTTGTTCTTTTCTGCCAACAAGCTGAAATTTTTAACAGTTCTCGGCCTAGGCGGCGAGGCTACTTCTTCTGGTGACATAGTTTGACCCTGAAGAAGAGCAGTTGGTGCATCCAGTTCCTCTCTAAGGGCCCTGGAAGCCGTGACCCCTTGGAGGTCAACCAAGTTTGGGAGAAGGTATTTTTGTTGATGTGGTACCAGGCTGCTCTGATCGAGAATGATCGAGGGCAGATGCAACCTGTCGTCTTTATGAGACAGAAAAGGAGCAGAATGTCTGTTTTCTCTCTCCTTGTTTCGGGTCATGGAACTGAGAAGCTGCAAGTTTTGTAAACGAGCAGATCTTCTGACCCCAATTTGTTTCCTGGATGGGTCCAGTTTACTGGTTCTTGGTCTTAACAGAGCGTTGGAACCAGACAAACGGGCCAGGGTATGTGTTTCACCCGTTGGGGGGATATTGTTTGAGAGCAGAGCTGAACCAGCACAGTGAGAAAGGTCACATGCTGCGGAATCACTGCTTGGACATTGCGTGTCACTCATTAATAACAAAGCGACAGCTGCAACGTGAGAACGTGGAGATGATTCCTTGTGCTTGGCAGACTTTAAATTGTATGGTGATAGAGAGCCCAGTTCCCTTCGAATAACAGGAAGAGGAATCTGATTCAGCTCTGATTTGTTTAAACACACAGCAGCCTGAACACAATTGCTTTTGTGAATGTGTGAAGCCTGTGGTCGCCTGTGGGCATCTGACGTGCCCCCCCGTCGTTAGATTCTGTCGGCGCGTCATCCCTGAGACGCGGACATGTCACGTGTTTGCTTGGTTAGAGTATTGGCCGCCCCGTCGTTCACAATGGAACGGGTGCTGGAGCACGTGACCCCCCTCATCTATCTCCATGAGGGGTATGAGGCCTGCTTGCAGATGCCTCTGTGCCTGTTCGCTACAGAGGCACCCTACCGGGGTTCAGTGATTAGGCTAACACCCCGTGAGCCGTGAGGGAGGGGCGAAAACGGCCCCCTCCCTTTATGCCGGCTGGCAGGCCAGAGGGACCTGTTCTGCTGAAGTTACTTGTGTTTTATTTTTGTTTTTTGTTTTTTGGAGTCAATAAAACAGAGAGGGGCTGTTTTTGAGCTTTATTTGTGCTTAAGTGTAACGACATGTTTGATTTTATGTCACTCACAGCAGGAAAAACATGATTTGTACATGCAACAGAGTTACCAGCCATTTGTACCGTGCTACAAATAAAGTCTGGACATGAACGGATTATTCCCCGTACCGTTTGGGTGGGTGACCGTGTAAAGTCAAGACTTGAACCTGGTTCATCAGGCACGCTTTTGTCTGTCGTCCCGGTTTGCCGAGGAGGCCCTGTGTCTGACCGACTGACGGGGGACAAACCTGTTTTTGCTCCATGCGTGCTCGGTACGAGGTGGTCCCGGCGGTGGTCTCTGCCGATGCTCATCCTCGTAGGCCGGCCGCTTCTGCGGTGGGGCACGCGTTGCCGAGCGGTGTCGAGGCTGCAGGTCTGCCTCCAGCAGACTCCCTTGGGGGGGCGAAGCTTCTCCTGGGAATGCCCACCCGGAGAGCTTCAGCCTGTTTGCGCCTTTGGTCCAGCTTGGTCTGAATTCGCTCCAAAGCTTTTCCAAATAATCCCGTCGGCTCTATCGAGTGGTGGAGAAAAGGCACCTTTTGTCCCTCGGGAAGATCTGTTAAAGTCATCCACAGATGGCGTATCGCGATGACCACTTCCGCCATGCCTCTGCCTTGAGCAACAGCAGCTGTCCCTATCATGCGGAGCACGAAGTCTGTTGCCCTGCGGGCTTCATCCAGCAAGTCGGCGGCAGCCTGCTTGTCCGTCGTTACCTGGAGCTGTTGCAGCTTTTCAGCTAGGTAAGCCTGCATCAACGCGGATGCGTTCATGGCGCGCACNAAGTCTGTTGCCCTACGGGCTTCATCCAGCAAGTCAGCGGCAGCTTGCTTGTCTCGTTACCTGGAGCTGTTGCAGCTTTTCAGCTAGGTAAGCCTGCATCAACGCGGACGCGTTCATGGCGCGCCGCGAGTCCCTGAGCTCTGTAGCATTTCTCGAGCAGAGAAGCTGAGGCTCGACAAGCTTTGCTGGGAAGAGTTGGTTTTGTCCCGGATGACTTGGGAGCCAGGTGAGACGCCAGTGTGTCCTCAATTTGAGGCACGTTGGCTATTCCCACCTCATCCATCCCGTCCACGTCGAGGAACTGTGAGAGTGGTAAGAGCATGGGAGCTCTGGGCTGAGGCCAGGTGCGAGTTAGTTCTGTGAGGAAGTCCGGGAACACGGGCATCCTTTGCCTCGTGGCGGCCTGCTGCTTTGAGTAAAAATAGTTTCCTGCCAGCCTCGTGACCTGTTGACGAGGCGGAGGCTCTGGCCATGGGATGTGCAGCGCGTCCGCTGCTCTGTGGCACAGGTCGAACAGAGCAGGGATGGAAAAGTCAGTTTCCGGGAGCACAGGTACCGGGGTCTGGGAGAGGTCTTCTCCCTGTTCCTCCAGTTCGACGTCTGCGTCCTCCACAGAAAATTCACCTGAGGCTGAAATCGAGATCTCGTCCTCGTTCATCATGCCTTGAGTGTCGAATTCGACTGTTAAATCCACCATAGGGGCTAGCACATCAGGGTTGTCGCCCCATTCGACTTGCGTGCTGTCATGTAGAGCCATGTTCTCAAGTTCCGGCATGGGAGTGAGGGGCTCAGTGGTGTCCGCATCCGCTGGCATTGCTGGGGCGCCTTTGGCCTTGGCGACGAGGTCAACCCGGTGCCGCAGCACCGCATCCAGCATCTGGCTGCAGTGTGGGCAAAAGTCGGGCGCATTCAGCGCTGTTTTTGCATGTAGCATTCCCAGGCAGACTGGACAGGCCTCATGGGTGTCCGTCGCCGCGAGGGAGAAACCGCATCCGCTAGGACAGGCACGCGAAGTTGGGCTCGCTGTCCTGCTGGTTTTCCTTGGAAGTCTTGTCTTTCACTTTCCTTTCTCCGGAAGCATGTCCGAGATAAGGCGAGCGAGTCCTTCCAGAATTCTTTTTCTTTTAATTTGTTTAGACGTCTCCTCCGTCGTGTTGCTTTCGCTGGCTAGCCCGCTACGAATTAGCAGGGGTAGCGGTTGTGACGCAGTTAGCGCCGTCGAGCGAAGCAGTCTGTGGAGAGAGGAGAAGAAAATACTTTGGGGTTAAGAGAAAATGTGCTGGACTAGCTTTCGCTAGTCCAGCAGTACGCAGGAATAATTCTCTGTGCGCTCTGTGTAGGGAGCAAGCTCACCTCTGGTTGAGCGATGAAGCAACAGAGAAGTCCCGCGAAGAGAGGTAGTTCAGGTTTAAGCGAGGTGAAGGGCAAATAAGAGAAAGATGGATGGGAGTCAGTCGTTTAAATACCCAGAGGGCGGGGCCTCTGGCGCGATGTTGACGCCCTAGCGTTGAGTGCCTGTTAGACGCTATTCAACACTAGAGTGATGCATCAGTAGACTTGTTATTTTGGTTATGACGGGTGTACGATAATTTCCCTCAAAATATGATAATTTTACTATGTCTCTAGTACGATAATCGTACATTTCTCACCTGGTAACACTGCACCCGAGACAAGTAGAGAAGTAGCAGCGAGGAAGACATAGCATGCCGTGCTCCAAAATATGACAAGTTGATGCTGAAAACTGTTTTAAAGATGAATGGACAGAGAAATTCATGTTTATTCTTCCAGCAGGCAGTTCAAAACCTGTTTGGCTCATATGCTCCGCAACGGAAACGAAGCACGTCTCTTTTAAGCAACGCTATCTGCTGAAGTCCGAGCATCAAACATGAAAAAACATTTAGTGACGGGACTGTTGCTAAGACGTTTGATGGAAAAGAAAAAGACAAGATGTGTGAAAAAAAATCTAACAAATCCTGATGTCAGCTTCAACAGCAGCAGAAAATCAGAAATATTAGCAGATGATGTGCTGGCACAGCTGGATGCAGCTGTTCAGCGTCATCGATGAGTCTGCAGATGTTACCGATGATGCTCAGCTTCCTACATGAGAATGGCTCCGACTCCAACCAAGATTTAAATTTAGCAAAAATATTTAGTTTAGGAATTAAATGTTTAGCTTAGAAATTAAATATTTAGAGTGGAAATTATATATTTAGTTTGGAAATTAAAGATTTAGTTTGGAAGTTAAATATTTAGCTTGGGGATTAAATATGTAATTTACGCCTTGCAGGACAATCCCACGACCACATCTCTCATTAAGAAAAGTAAAATAAACAATAATCAAAAGAGAAAGGGTCTT
This sequence comes from Garcialebias charrua, assembly GCA_038048925.1. NCBI lineage: Eukaryota > Metazoa > Chordata > Actinopteri > Cyprinodontiformes > Rivulidae > Garcialebias > Garcialebias charrua. The sequence continues at coordinate 23,748 of JBBPBX010034986.1, forward strand.
AAATGTTCCGTTTTTTTAAAAGAAACTTTTTTATTTATTGTTTTCTGAGGATGATGACATGTTTTACTTGAAAACTTAATTTTTTTATAGGCTGGTGCCTCTTTAAGAAATTAAAGAGAAAAATCTTCACTTGCTCTGTTTACACTTTTTAAATTGTTTTCTGTTTTCTAAAGACGTTAACCTTTTTACCTAAAGTGTGTGCCTTCAGTTCAGTTTAAGAGGAAAAGGCTTATTCGGCTCTGATTGCACATTTAAGATGTATTTTATTCTGAGCTTTCAGCTTTAATCTGAAATAAAGGCCTCACATTTATTTGCCTTGGGCTACTTTTGATTATGGAGCTCGTTGTTTAAGGTGCAGTGAAAATGTGAATACAGTACAGGTAGTCCCCGAGTTAGGACGTAGTTCCGTTCCTACACCCGTTCGTAACACGGAAATCGTTGTAAGTCGGAAAATACGTCCAAACGGCACCTCATACATCCAAACGGCACCTCAAATGTACAGTACTGTATTTTTACCGAGCACTTAACACATTACCCTACATAATTATCAAAAAACACATAGTACATTTGGAGCCATAATGAAGGAAAAAAATAGTTAATTTCTTACTGGGAGTTGGACAATTCTTCCTCCGTCTGTTAGCATGTTAGCTCGTGCACCTCCGAGCTCCTGCAGCTTCATGCGGTCCACAACGTTTACAGCAACGTCTTTTAGCATGTTAGCTCATTGCTAGTTTATTAGCTCGTTGCTCAGCTGTAGCCTGTCTGCCTCGTAAACCTCCGTTCAAAACAATAAGGTCTCCTGTATTTCCACGCGCGGTCCAGCAGTCCAGGGTTAGCATATTTAGCATATTAGCCCCTCCTGACCTCCTCTGCTCCGGTCTGCCTGAGGTCTCCTGTAAGTTTCCAGAAGTTTCCAGCGCATCAAGCTCCCTCACTCCCTCCTGTAAGTTTTGTTTCGGTACCGTATTTTCTGGTGTAAAGGCGCATAAACCACGTAACTTGAAACAATGCTTTTCATTGGGAGGGCATTCGTAACCGCGAAACGTCGTAACTCAAGACCGCCGTCACCCGGGGACTACCTGTTCTGGTAGGCAAGACCATAAAAGACAAAAGTTGGACTTTCGCTCAAACTTTTTTCTTGGAAATTTTAGTAACTGGACCTCATTGAGTTTTAACACTAGGAATACCAGAATATTCAGATGAGTACTACACTTACCAGAGACTGTAAAATGACAGATTGAGGGATTTGCATTCCATTAGGTAGGACCGCTTGGGTCTCGGGTGAAGGTTTACCCATGATAGAGGTCACCCAGACCGAGAGGCCCCCTCCTAGCTGGAGATTCTCCCAGGACCCCCAGTCAGCCCGGAGCAGCCATAGCCAGGTTGTGTGTTACCCTCCCGGGTGAAGCTTCTCCCAGGACCCCCACTGGACCACATTTACACAGACTGTTAGCCCCCCATTCCAGGGTGAAGGCTCCTGGTCTCCTGGGCACAGCTGGTGGAGGACCCCCACGGTGTCTGTGGTGAATCTGTACCCAGGATGTTGGCACTCAGCCTGGGTGCAACTGGTGGAGGACCTCCAAGGTGTCTGTGGTAAATCTGTACCCATGATGTGCTCGTACATCGGGGAGCACCTGTAGGTCGTTCGTAGGTCGAAGGCGCCGTAAGACGAGGGTTCCCTGTACATACATATATATATTATATATATATACTGTATATATATATATATTAAATATATATATATATATATATTAAATATATATATATATATACACACAGGTAGTCCCCGACTTACGAGCGAGTTCCGTTACAACGAGTATCTCGTAAGATGAAAAACTCGTAAGTCCGACAACGCACGTGCTATCTCGTAAAACCGGAACAGCGCTCGTAAATAGGAAAAAAGACGCCAAAGTGCCTTAGTGCCAATTGCAGCTGTACTTTTAGTTATTTTCATCACAGAAACAGCATACATTACTGTACTGTACAGTACAAAACAGATAAATAAAAATATAATTTCTTACTTTGAGCTGATCAAGCTTGTCTCGTCTGTTTGCATGTCCGAGCACATCGTCGGGGCTCCATACATTCTGCTTCTCTAACGTCGTCCAAACTGTATAGAGGAAGGACTGTTAGCCTGTTAAGTCCATACCTTTGAAGCCATAAAAGGAGTTTACTTTAATAAACTTACCGAAAGCCGTTTCTCCGCGGTGTTCGTTCATCCAAAACAAGCTGACCGCGTGAGCTGTGGTTTGTTAGCCACCGCCATTAGGCCTGCACTCATGTGCACCGTGCTCCGTGCTAACGAGTCCATCCATCCAAAAAAGGCTGTCGGAGCTGCTTCTCCACGTTAGCTGAATGTCCATCCAACATCTTAGGCTGCTAGGCGGACATCGAGGCGAGCTCCCGGCCGCCGGTTCGGTTTGGGTGCGTATTCTGCGGAGGTCGGACCGGAGCGGGGCGGAGCCGTGACGCGTGTGGTGCAATTTTGGCGTTAGGCTGCTAGGCGGACATCGAGGCGAGCTCCCGGCCGCCAGTTCGGTCTGGTGGGGGTCCGCTTAGCATTTAGCCTAGCCTTACTTAGCCGATGGGCTAATGTTGTCGCGCAGCGCTTTTTAAGAGCGATCGCGGAGGATCGCGGCGGTTGCTCCACAACAGACACATCCACAAAGTTCACAGAGAGTTTCCAGCTCATTTATCCGTATGAGGCAACCTCTGATCGCACGCACGGTCCTAAAAAGCCAGCAGCTCCCACCCAGCATGTCCGCCAGCTCCCGGTCCCGGGATGTCGGATTGGTAGCTCCGCTCGTTGCCCGTCAGGCGGCAGGGCAGTGGGAGCTCCGCTTAGGTCCGCTCGTTATATTTCAGGCGGGGGGAATTTGGGAGCGATCGCTAATACAGTACAGAATACTGTACACTAAAAATTGAAATAAAACATAAAAATAACAACTATACTTTATTTATAAAGCCATTTAAAACGACCACAGCTGCAACAAAGTGCTGTACACATGAAATTAAGAACATTTAAAGGGGACCACACATGCAAAATTCACTTTTTAATGTTTTTTTACTCAACTTTGGGTATGTACTTCATAAAAAAACAGTCCTAAGGCCAAAGAAATGCACCCAGTGGTTTATTTACTCTAAGTAGATTTATTTGTCTGTGATAAAAACGGTTCGTTTCTCACTTCCTGCGGTTTGTGACGTCACAAACCGCAGCCACAACCCACCCCAACCTGAGTCCAGCCCCTCACCTAGCAACCCCTGGTTAGGCTCAACCCACTTCTGTATTAAACACATGACTGTTGTTTTTTTCATTCAACCTTTA
>JBBPBX010034987.1:20242-32307 GCA_038048925.1 Garcialebias charrua
CTAATGCTAAAAAAAGGAGCTGCAAATGGCGGCGCGCGCAGAGGGCTTTTGGTAAGTTATCTTAAGCTACTAGCACTAACAGTAAGTCAAATGAGTAATAAAAAAGAGCTAATTTTAAAATAACAACATATTAGAGATACTGGCTGTTACAGAGGGCGTAGTTAATGTAAATAGGTCTTTGTAGGGCGTGGCTTTCAGACCTCATTATTCATAAACCGGTCGTTTAGAACGGAAGTGAAATTTGGCAGAATTAGAAAGGGGATATTTTTTTATCTAAGCATTATTTTGTGTATAAAATTGACTGAAAATGGTCTGGATAGCCCACAGATAAACCACAAAAAATTATATATCCTACATTTGGTCCCCTTTAACACTATCCCTGCCTTTTACGGTGATATTGCCCAAAATAATACCTGAAAGTTTAAATGATGAAATTCCAGTTGGTTTTATTTATGTCCTTATGAAGACGTTTAACAAAATTAATATGTTTAGGATTGTTCCCCTCAACAAGTAAGTACCTGCCAAGACATATTCACAGTATCCAGTCAAGGTTTTGACACAGAAAATTATATCTTCCATGCACGGAGACAGCTTGTATAATGAGCAGGCTCTAAGGAAGACACGAAAAAGGAACGTGCCCGCTCTCTCAATAGCCACAATAACCACCTTTCTGAAAATCCAGCCCAACTTTGTGAAGAGGCACAATACATTATCTTGACGAATCAAATAAAATTCAAATGCCTCTGCGCCTTCATTTCATGTGAAGCCCAGCATCTGGCGAGGGCCATTAATGAATGCCGCCTCGTGCAATCTCCTCAAGGAATTGCCTTGTCTTGGGGTTCACTGCTGCGACTCCTGCTCAGCAGAGGCAAAATGATTACTGGAAAGATTAAAAGACAGAATAAACCAGAGTCTGAGCATGATGGGCAGCCAGCCTCACTGATCACACATAAGATAATTGGTGCAAAAGAAAGGGGATAAAAAAAATCCCCCTTTTTTTTTTTCCTGCTAGGGTTTAGAAGGACTGGGCAGCAGATCCCTGGCGTGCTGTCACACCTCCACAGAGAAAACTGCTTGAAGAAGCTGGAACAAAGCCGGCGAGCTGTAAGTTATGATGCCTGTGTGGATATGTTGCCTTTGTGCGGCTGGTGATGAGTCCAATAAACGGCACACTTGGCCGTTCTTCATACAGCTGGTTAGATTTGGTGGAATATTCACCGCCAAACACTGGCACAGTCACACAATCTCACACAAACACAAGCACACACTCTTCTGTCTCACTCCAAAACCAACACTCTTTCACTCCAGTGCACATGCAATCTTTATCTCCCTGTCTGACTATGCCAGTGCATCTTTTTCTCCTGTATTTCCCCTCCCCCAGTTTGCTTGCTCTACACCATCTTTCTGTCTACCGCTTGTTGTTATCTCCGTCTCCATCTCTTACCAGCGATGGGCTCGTGCCCTTTCATAATTCATGGAGTTGTTCTTATGGCTCAGGCAGCCATGTCGGATGTGAATCTTTTCACCTCATAGGTTCACTCAACCGGCACTACCTCAGCCGGGGACTGGAGGTTCACGCTCGAGCTGCTGCTCCAAAAACTAAACCTACTTAACCGCACAACACGCGAGGATCGCCCTCTTTTTGTTCAGTTTCATTTAGTTTGAAGGTGATTTTGCTTTTGTGAAGGAAGCAGAAACATAAGAAATGTGTTGTAAAGACATGAAGGTATTTACTTTGCAGTTTATTACTTTCTTGAAACTGTGGTAAACAAACTGGATTATTTTATGATTGTAGCATTTTCTCTTTCAGATACCTAAAGGTATCAGTACAAGCTTTTTATTTCCTGTGAAAATTATAGCAAATGTGATAGCAAATTTTATTTTCTCGCTTTTATTGTTACGAGCACAAGGGAGCTTCTAATAAACTCGTCATATGATCTGTTCGCATCATCAACATACACGTCATTCCAGTCTTGTTTATCTAGATCCTCTTTTAATTCATCCAAAGCTTTTTTTTAATGTGTTTATTATTTTTTTCTTAGTTGTAACTGCTTTTGTGATGCTTTGATCATTTTTATAGATTGTGAAAACTGGTAAATGGTCACTTAAGTCAGTCGTTAAAATACCACCTATCACATCCCCATTTGTTATATTTGTGAAAATATTATCAATTATTGTGGCACTATGAGTTGTAATTCTTGTTGGCTTTGATATCAATGGATACAGATTTAAACTATACATTGAATTTATAAATGTACTGATGTTATTTGAATCTGTTTTGTTTCCCAGATCAATATTAATATTAAATATTAAAGTTTCGTATCGTATTTTCCCTGATATAATTTAATATAAACGTTGAAAAAAGTGGTTCACGGCAAGGATATTTTGTCATTTCACAATAATAAATCAATATACTGTATCAGTTGGAATGATCAGAATAAAATAAAATGTCTTAACAGGGTGTTGAATTTTTTTTTTGGGACTTCCAGTGTTTAGATGATGGGAAAACTCCACTTGGGGCAGGACCATCTCGGGATCTTGTTCACGAATGAGGGAAAACTGGAGCGTGAGATCGATAGGCGGATAGGTGCAGCGTCCGCAGTGAAGCGGGCGCTGTACCGGTCTGTCGTGGTGAAGAGAGAGCTGAGTCAAAAGGCAAAGCTCTCAATTTACCGATCGATCTACGTTCCCACCCTCATCTATGGTCATGAGCTTTGGGTTATGACCGAAAGAACAAGATCTCGGATACAAGCGGCTGAAATGAGTTTTCTCCGCAGGGTGGCTGGACTCTCCCTTAGAGATAGGGTGAGAAGCTCAGTCATCCGGGAGGGACTCGGAGTAGAGCCGCTGCTTCTCCACATCGAGAGGAGCCAGTTGAGGTGGCTCGGGCATCTGGTTAGGATGCCTCCTGGACGCCTCCCTGGTGAGGTGTTCCGGGCATGTCCCACCGGGAGGAGACCCAGAGGAAGACCCAGGACGCGCTGGAGGGACTATGTTTCTCGGCTGGCCTGGGAACGCCTTGGGATTCCCCCGGAGGAGCTGCTCCAAGTGGCTGGGGAGAGGGAAGTCTGGGCCTCCCTACTTAGGCTGCTACCCCCGCGACCCGACCCCGGATAAGCGGAAGAAGATGGATGGATGGATGGATGGATGGATGGATGGAGATGATGGGAAAAGCTTCTTATCATGGCAACCATATTGAAAAATGTATGCGTGGTTGTAAATTCCCCAAAATGCCATAAGATCCAGATTGTAAGTCCAGGTTTTACTTAAAAGGGAGAAAAAATCATTTAAAAAGCAAGAAAAATCCAAAATGTTCAGGAGTTACCTACACTTTATTATGTTTAAAATACAATAATATAATATTTATAGTGTCATGTGTTATCATCATTGTATGTTCCCATATAATGGTGAAATTGGATCTCTGCATTTAACCCATCCACCCCCAGGTGGAACAGTGGGCAGCTATTGAAAGTGCCCAGGGAGCAATTGGGGATAGGCTGTGCTGCTCAGAGACACCACGAGATGTGCAATGACTGGGGATTGAACCTGGGACTTTTGGGTCACAAGTCAGCTGCCCTGCCTCTACCATTGTTTTAAACATGACAAGATCCATTTCCTTTATCATTCTTCAAAGTCAGCAAGCAATCTGGTAATTCATCTCCCTCGCTAGATTCTATGAAAAAAATGTGATTTTAAGAAATAAAAGCCCATCAAATATCTAATGTTTCCATGATAATAATCACAAGGGCTGCAGTAGCTCGGTGGTCAGTGCCATGGTTTTGTAACCCTCCAGATATAAGCTTCCATGTTGTGTCAGAAAGGGCATCAGGCGTAAAACAATGGCTAAATACGGTAGTTTGTGTGAGTTTGCTCGCTGCAGAATGTAGCTGCCAAAAGTACAACATAATCAAAATGAAAATGTTGGTGTAAAGATAATGAAACTGAGACTATTTGGATTTCATAAATGTCTGTTCAAAATGTGGCTATAAATAAAGGGTAATTGTTTAAACAAGGAGATACATTTGTTTAAAAAGTCCATTTGGAAAGGTTGAAGTACAAATGGGCAGAGGTTCACTTGTCTCCAGAAAACTGAATCCAAAATTTGGTGAACATTTTTCTATAGTAATGTTCCATCACTGAAAATTGGGAATTTTATTGATTATGACTATCCTATCATCTCTACATTTCAAAAATTTATCAGACATTTTCTAGAAGCTGAAGAAATTGCTGTGTGTGTGAAAGGGCAACATTCAATACTGGATGCCCGTGATCTTCGGACCCTCGGGCAGTCCTATGTTAAAAACCGATCTGATTCTGCTACGAACATCACTGCACGGCTCGGGAACCCTTCCACAAATCAGTCTGTAAAGACAGTCCATCACAGTAAGTAGTCAAAGCTCTATCACACCTGCAGGGTCAAGCTAATTTAAAATAGACTAAAAACCATTTAATTAGGGATGCACCGATCCACATTTCTCACTTCCGATCCGATACTTATTAACTCAGTATCGGCCGATACCGACACTTTTCCGATCTAATACTGTTCAGGTATTTGACTCTGTATATTGAAACTTTTGCACCCAAACTATTCATTTTATCATTGTGTGAGATAAACCCAATGAAGACACTTTTAAGCCTTACAATAGGGAACCCACTGACTTTAACATCACACAGGCCAGGAGGCAATTATACCACACACATGGCCTCCTTACTCATGGTGCAGCTGAAAAAGCTAAAAAAGCACTAAGCATGATGGGAAAGACAACACAGCACTCCCCTTAACCAATAAGAGAGTGGATTATAGCTGGAAAACAGATCTAGCTGGAAAAAACAACAGTAGCTCATGGCTCTCTGCTAAAGCTGGAAAACTAAAAAAACGCTAAGCATTATGGGAAAGACAACAAAATCCACTCTCTTATTGGTTAAGGGGAGTGGCTGTGTTGTGTTTCCCATCATGCTTAGCGCTTTTTTAGTTTTTTCAGCTTTAGCTGGACAAACTATTGGTTATAACTATTGGTTATAATGGGAAAGACAACAAAATCAACTCTCTTATTGGTTAAGGGGAGTGGCTGTGTTGTCTTTCCCATCATGCTTAGCGCTTTTTTAGTTTTTTCAGCTGCACCATGAGTAAGGAGGACATGTGTGTGGTATAATTGCCTCCTGTCCTGTGTGCTGTTAAAGTCAGTGGGTTCCCTTTTGTAAGGCTTAAGAGTGTCTTCATTGGGTTTATCTCACACAATGTTAAGAAGTGCAGTCACAGAATGTGATTGAACACAAGTGCTCTTTGAAGCTGGATCGGAAAAGTATCGGCAGGTTTGATCCGATACCCGATACTTAAATAATGCTGGTATCGGATACCGATACCGATACTGGATCGGATCTGCCCCATCCCCGGCTGGGAGATGGGAATGCATCCACGGCGCCTCATTTTCAACTCATTTGAGTTTTGGGGCTGTAGTTGAGATATTATTTGAGCATTTGAGGAGATGTTAAAGTGAGACTAAACCCAGGTTGAGACGGTAACTCCTCCTTCCAAAATCTCCCTGAAAATGGGCGTGTCGAGAGACAAGGAAGGGTGGAGGTAGAGTTGTGCTTTTGTTCACGCCTCCACCTGCAACAACCTAAAACAAATTAAACCTCTAGCCAACAACATACACCAAGCAACAACAAAGAATAAACATGTAGATGTATTTATCTATTCCACCCATTCCATCCAAAACCAAAGGCCTAAAAAAATGAAAATGAAAAGAAAAATAAAACCGCTTGTCAGGAGTGAAATGCAGCACTTCCATATAAGGTATGCACTTCTCATCTCTGCAGGGGATTGGCTCTGCTTGAACCACCTGTGTGACATCACACATGAGCAGACATGTCACACATGAGCGTTTGCACAAATAAGAAAATTAAGGTGTAATCCACCAGTTCAACCCATAGAACTACCGTAAACACATTTTTAGACCAAATATTGCCAAATATTGCCAATTTACACAGATATGCACAATTATGTGAGAATAAACACAGCCATAGTGCTAGATAACATTTTAAACACATTCTAGGGAGTTTATCAGCTAAAAAAAAGTTAATTTTGGGTTTAGTCGCACTTTAATCAGCTGCTCCCGGTTGTAGAAAACCACTTTGTTGTTCTGGTTACGCACCATAACACATGTCCAATACTAAAAAAGTTTCAGTAAAAATCCTTTCAGCTGCACAGCATTCGATATCAGAGGAAACAATCATACCAAAAAAGTGATTTACATCCAGAAAAAGAGGAATTAAAGTTTCCAAAAGCAAAATCTCAGACTGAATGTAACAGAGCTACTCCAGCATGCAGCCACCCCAAACGGCGCAATTCATGGTATGGGGAAGAAATGGTGTAGTGGCAAGATGGTATGAGGATGCATCAGTGCCACCACCATCAACACAGTAAAGAATATACATGTTTAAGAACAAGCCCTGCTCACATCTACGGTAGATGTCTTTTTTTAAAGAAGCCATGTGTATTGAATGAATACAACACTAATACTGCATCCATGACAACAGCGTTGCTTGAAGAGTAAGAGTGCTGACCTTGTCTGCCCTCAGTCCACTAATTAAGTGAAAACATTGTACGCATCATGAGACAAAAATGCTCCAGCAAAGCAGACTGAGGTCTTCTGAACAGCTAGACTCCTACACCACACAAGAATGGATCAACATTCCCTCCAAAACCTCCAGCGGCTGCAGTTCCTTTACAGAAATGCTTCACAGTGGCAAATATGTTCCAATGCAAATGAGATGTGGCTTTTATCTGCACATCAGTAAATTGTGGGATTTAAGTTGGAATAAGCTCCATCATGATCAAGTAACTATATCTGCTCAGACAGTAAAAATACAGTACATATTGGACTGAGCACAGTCCCATTAACCACAGACACCTCGGTGCTAAGCAGCCACAGCTGGGCCTTTCTTCTCCAACACTCTGCTCAGATGAGTGACAGCTTCATGGACAAGTGTTGGGCACAAAATACAGCCATACACAGAAGAAAACGTGCCTTAAATACACTCTGAGAACCCCACACAGCTTCACATCATCAGACTGAACAGGAGACTCGTTAGCCACTTTAATCAGTGTTAATCACTACAGACTCCCCTCACTGTCAGGACGGTGACAGTGTCTGTCTGAGAGAGGCAGAAACCGAGCAAAAACACACTGAAGGGAGAAAAACGGAGGCAGACTGGGTGGAGCAGGGCGGGGAGTGTCAAAAAATATGAAATGGCATCCAAAAATACACCCTGCCCACGGAGCAGTGAACCCACTGCAGTTCTGATACACTTTATCTTAGTTTCCAAGGTCTCGTGGTGCACATGGTGGAGCCTTGATGGGAAACGTATAGTGGTGCAGACGCTGCTTTGACAGGGTTTAATATCAGCCAGAGAGGGGAAGAAGAACGGATAGGGAGGGTAGCGGACAGAGAACGTAGAAGAGTTAGCTGTGCAAAAAGACACAGAATGAGGCAAAAAGAGATGAAGCAATGTAAAGGATGAGATAAGAGTTGTGTTAAACGGGGGTAGCTGGCCCAGGCGTGGAGATAGCCAAGAGGTGAAATGCTTTAAGCGAGGCAGAAGAAAGGGATGGAAAGACCAAGGCCAGCAAAGGAGAGAAAATTGAAAGATGAGAAGACAGATTAATAGGAAGAGATTTGTAATGCATAAAAGACCGGTGAGAAAAAAAAGTTTCAGTGAATGAACAGTGTTTGTGTGAAGCAGGTTGAAGGAAGATTGAGAGAAAACGCAGACAGGAACTCACATATTAAGTTCATTGATGTAAAATAAAAAATATAGGAGCAATACAATGTTCTTGTTGGTCTTGACCGTTGAAATTGAGGTTTTGAAGTGGGTTCTGTGGAAAGATTATGACAAATTGCATCTTTTGTATTCAGCTTTTTGAACCTCTCTTTAGAGAAATGTAGTTTATTTATCACCCACTGCCAAATGCAATGCTGACATGCCTGTGTGTGTATTTGTGTTTCACGTTAGCAAAATATCGTATGAACCAAGAGACAGATGTTAATTAAACATATAGATAATCTTAGATGAACATCTACTGCTGGAGTCAACCCATTCAAGATGGCTGCCCCAGCTAGGTGACCTTAGCGAGCACAAAAGTTGTTTCACTCATTTAGTTTTACAAATATTAAACACAATTTGTTTTGTATCGTTTGTTCCCAACACAGACAAATTGAGCAACAACGTTAGTCTGAGCAAAATATCCCTTGAACAACTTGGATTTTAATGAACCACTCAGGATAAATTCATTAGATGGGCCTCTGCAACAGATTAACTTTTAGAATTACCCCAACTTGTGATGACGGCCACAAAATGGCTGTAACTCAGTCAATGTTATTTAATTTCAGCTAAAATCTAGTGAGGTAGTAGCTAAAATCCATCTCTATCACGTGCATTGAGGTCTACGCATTGTGCAACACGGTCTGTCAGTTAGCTGAATCATTCTCAACACTTTCTTTGAGTCCCAAATTACAGTACTTTGGAAACTGGGCTTTTTAACACAGCAGCAGCAATACTTTGACATTAGCCTTTTTCAAACTAGCTGATAGCTCATCAATCCTTTCAGAATTGAGCTAGCGTATTGACCTGCCTGTAGCCATGATTTTCAAACCCTGCCCAACTCAACGAATTAACAGTAAATACAGGTGCAAACCTGAAAAAACTCAAGACATTTTTAATTAAACTTTGACTACCAGTACTTATATCTGTTATTAACGGTCGGGGACGCATAGCTGAATAAGAAGATTGGAGCTCATGGCGGTCAAAGTGCATGAAATCCCTTTTTCTGCCTGCATTCTGCATTACCTGTCTGCTTTGGGATCTCACCTGTTTAGGTCATCGGCCGTGCGCTCGTCCGGTGAGTGCAGCGGCTGAATGAACGTCCATTTGGACGATGGATCGCTTCCTGGCAGTATACAGGTAGTCCCCGATTTACGAGCGAGATCCGTTACAACGAGGCGCTCGTAAACCGGAAATCTCGTAATTTGGAACGGCCGCCACGCTTCTCGTAAATCCGGAAATTCGCTCGTAAATTGGAACGGTTTTGCTAGCGCGACTACAAACACTCGTTTTTCATCGAAAAACTGCTTATGAGTGCATAAAAATGATCGGAAACGTGTGTCCACATGTTTAGCTAACGAACTGTGGTGAAAAAACACAGGAAAACTCAGTATTTTTTGCGTTTTTTCCAATAATTCGCCAGCTCGTAAGTCTGGAACCTCGTAGATCAGAGCGCTCGTAATTCGGGGACTACCTGTAGTCCCATCTGAAGCTTAACTGAACTTTATTTTACCTTTTTCCAGGCCTGTCAGCTCACGGTGAAATAGCCACATGCAGTTGATGAAGGTATGGCAAGCCATGTTATTATATAATTGGAAAGTATGGCAAGCCATGTGGTCATATAATTGGAAAGAATGGCAAGCCATATTGCCATGAACCATATTTTTCGGAGTATAGGTCGCACCCGAGTATACTGTAGGTCGCACCATCCAATTATTGCCAAAGAATTGGAAAAATTCATATATAGGTTGCACCTGAGTATAGGTTGCACTTATGTTATGAACCTGAGGGGGTTCAGAGTTTTTTTTAAAAACATCATTATTGTGTTTAGGTTGGCTGCAGTCTGCTAAAGAAAGCACCAGCAGCCTGTAGCTGCACTTTTTTTCACTCAGCCTAATCAGGCTTGATTAGCTCAGGTGAAACACCTGTTTGCTCTCAGCCTTTTAAATAGTCTGAGCTGAGACCTGAACACTGTGGAGCCTTTGCTTGGAGCAAGGGAGTTGTTGAGATTGCCAATTGAGGTTGGTGGACGCAAGCAAGGGGGCTTGTTGGAAATACTTGGAATCCTGTTGCAGGTAAAAACCAAGTTTTGCTCAAAGCAGTTTTATGCTGCATGTGTGTGTGTTCAGAAGTGTTCTCCACCCACTTTTGATCACTGTGAGCTGTGAAATGTCTTAAATGACTGGTGCTGCCTAAACAGCACATGTAGAGCAAAGGGTGCTCTTGTGACAGCCTTAGTATTTACTAGGGTTGTGTGAAACAAGTTTTAAGCTTGTTTGAGACTGGTGTAGGAAACACTAGATGTTTAACAGCTGGGAAGCTGTAGGATGTACAAACATTGAGGAGAGCTCCACCCTCTCCGCTTGTTTGTGAGTCTGCTCCAGGGGGAGTGGAAGGTGAGCTGGTTAAGCTCTTAAAGTGACTCTGGCTGCTTAAAGCAGAGTTCTGTGTGGGTTAAGGCACCTTAAGTGCTGGCTGCCACTTTGGTTTAACTTAAGAGGTGTGGGCCTGTGCCACAGGGGCCTGTTTGAGTTAATTTTGGAGACACTGAGGGCAGTGTCTGTGCAGTTGTTCAGGAGGACAACTGGGATCAACAGTGAGGGACTGTTACCTTTTTCTCTTTCTCATTTGTTTGTACTTTTGACTGTGTGGGTGCAGGTAGTCCAGTTCTCGTGTTTTGTTTATTTAGAGGGACTTCTTTGGTAAGGTAGATCGTCGCCTGGGGGGGTACGACGGTCCTGTACAGGATTGGATCAACCTGGGTGGCGTTTTATTGTTTTTGGCCTCGCCCACCAGTCCAACACTTATTTGTACTTTTTATTAATTTTCTTTTCCTTTGGACGCTGATCCAGGAGAGGACGCTCCAGTCCTGGTGAGAAGCCTGGGAGGACCCTGCCAGCCTGGAGGCTCTTAGTTTTAGTTTAATAAAAATCGTTTTAATTCTTTTTCTGTGTCAGTGTCCACTTTGTATGTTTTGGCCTTTACCGGTCGTAACATATAAATTGGGGGCTCGTCCGGGATCTGAATGAACGAGCTGTTTTGGTTAGTTTAGGATTTGTCTGGGATGTGAATGAACAAACTAGTTTAGGAGTTGTGTTGGATTTGCATGAGCTAGTTTGTGTAGTGGTAAGCTGCTTGTTTGTTCTGTGCACCTACTGTGCATGTTGGTGGTGGTCTGTCTTTGAACAGACATTGTTTGAGCTTGGGTGCTTAAATATTTAATGGGGGCTCGTTGATTAGTTAAAACACAGTGTTTGTGACAGGCAGTTTCACAAATAGCCTTGAGCTGTGTTTTTGTGTGTTCTGTGCGGTGTACAGCTGACGTACTTAATGGTGTTTGCTAGGTTGAACAGTTTTTCTGTTCACCTTTATTTGGGGGTTTGTCAAAAGTGTGAACTTAAAAAAAAAATTTAGTCACCAAATTTGTGAAGGACTTAACTTCAGCAGTTGGAAGCTGGCTGAAGCTTCTCTTTGGTGCTGATTGCAGAGTACTATCAGCTGTGTGTGTATGCTGCTGCCTGTGATACATTCAAGAGCAGTAGGGCATTTGTGTTTTGGTTCACTGTCATCTGTGTGCAGGACATTTGGTGGTGAACTGTTTGAGTAAGCTGTTTAAAAACAAAGAAACAGTTTTTTTGTTTTTGCTCAACAACATGGCTTTCAATTTAAAAAGATTTCTTGAACATCCCACAGTGCAAGTCTTTGTAGACTGCACAATAGAACAAAAGCTAAGGGTAGCAAACCATTTTAACATTGATGTCAGAAAATATGCTGATGATGAATGGTTGGGATGTGAACTGCTTTGTGAATTGGGTCAGCTTAGGATTTTTCCTGAGATGAATGAGCAAATGCGTTTGAGAGAAAAGGAGGAGGAAAGAGAACGTTTGATTGCCATGGAGAGAAAGAAGCTTGAAGAGGAGCGAGCTGCTCTTGAGCAGGAGCAAGTTGCTTTAAAAGAAAAACAAGAGCTTGAACTGCAAATTAAACAACAAAGACGTCAAGCTGCTTTGGAGGAAAAGAAGCGTCTGTGGGAACAAGAGGAAATTGAACGACAAAGACTTCAAGTTGCTCGTGAACAAAACATACTGAAGTTGCAGGAGGAGTTGAGAGTGTTGAGGCTCAAAGCTGAACTGAAAAAGCAACTGGAAAAGCAACATTCATGTTCTACAGTGTGTCATCTAAAGGCGACACCAGAGCCTTGCACTCAAGAAGGTGAGCCTCTCACACTTCAACAGGAGATG
>JBBPBX010034988.1:0-32306 GCA_038048925.1 Garcialebias charrua
TGCTTTAATCAAATGACTAACTAAAGGCCCCGGTATAGCTCTGCGTATGGCAGTATGCCGCTGTACGCCGTACGTACGCAGAGGCACAAGCGTAGCCCCGCAGGGCACAAACGCGCAAAGCTCAAATTTTACGTACGCGCGCGCGTTGTCTCACAATAAACTGCCCGGCGCCGGACTGTTTTGTATGAGACACAAATGTATTAAAGGAGACCACAGATAGGTTTTTAAAAATTTTATGGTATGTCTTTGGGGTATCCAGACAGTGTTCATTCAATTTAATACACAAAATAATTCTTAGATAATCAATTATACCCTTTTTAATTCTGCCATTTTTAACTTTCGTTTTGAACGACCGGTTTATGATAATGAGATCTCGTGGCACGCCCTTCAAAGATCTGCTTACATTAACTCCGCCCTCCAAAGGCAGACGAGGATGTCTGAACTCACGCTGAGCTGAACTGGACTGCGACGTATTTATTGTGGGACAGATCAGACGTGTACAAGTTGTCGTGTCATTTTTAATTTTTCCTCTGTAATAAATGTCCAACTCCCTCCCTGACGTCTCTCTCCCTCTCCCTGTGCGCGCGAGCTGGAGGTAGCGGAGCGGATGTCACTCGCGGACACACGTACACACACACACACTCGCAGCAGGGCTGTCTTGTTATCTGTGTCCCTCGCTCAGCCGCGCGCCGGGCCCGGCACACACACACACACACACATACACGGGTTTGTCAATGAGGTTTAGCGGTACATAGTCTGTCCTGCTAATGACACATAAACCAACACACACACACACACACAGCAACATGCTGCATCGCTGTTCATTCAAGCCTCCCATCTGAAAACTATCAATTTTAAATCTGCTTAGTGCGCGCTCCATTATCTGGGCCAGGAGGGTCAGAGAGTTAGCTGGCTAGACTCTGTGACATTTTTAGCCATTGTGCTGACATGAAATCAGGAAAAACAACCGTCAACTCTTTTATACTGAAGTGGGTGGAGCCGCACCAGGGGTTGCTAGTTGAGGGCTGGACTCAGGGTTGAGGTGGGTTGTGGCTGCGGTTTGTGACGTCACAAACCGCAGGAAGTGCAAAACGAAGTGTTTCTATCAAAGATAAATAAATCTACTTAGAGTAAATAAACCACTGGGTGCATTTTTTTGGCCTTAGGACTGTTTTTTTATGAAGTAAATACCCCATACCTGTCAAGTTTTGGATTTAAAAATAAGGGAAATTTTCTGCCGGGTACGCCGAGCCATCCCACTAGCCCAGGGATCTACAACCTTTATGATCAAAAGAGCCATTTCTGCCCCTTTGTTCACTAAATTAAACGTTTCCGGAGCCACAATACCTGCTACAACTGGGATTCTCAACTGGTGGCACACAGACCACTTTAAGTTTGTTAAAGGACAATTTTCTGACCTGTAGTTTTCTGGCCATTGTAAAGCTGAAAATATCTAATGATTTGTTGATATTTTTACATTTTAGACTAAAAAAGACCAGATTATCATAAAGAAGGAAAAATAATGTGATCTTTCCCAATTAAAAAATAAAATAATGAACTATGCAGGTCTAGGTAAATTATTTTAATCGTGGAAAAATTAAATATCCTACTTCAAATAAATAAAGTTAACTTATGTTTTACTCATTCTATTAGTTCTAGTATTCACACATTTGCAAAGGAAATGACAGGAAAAACTGCTAAAACTAGCTCTTTTTGTTGTTATAAGAACAAATAAAATTCAGTTTAAAGTTAGTTTTGATCAAAGCTTGGAAGAGCTGAGGGACCAATGAGCCACATGTGGCTCCAGAGCCACAGGTTGCAGACCCCTGCACTAGCCCAACCAAAGTCCAGAACCCCTTACATTTTAAGACAGGTTTACAAGAAATCTAAAATAACTACCTATCAGCCTCTTTCAAACCAGTTATGTGATCACAATCTGACAGGCTTACCTTTGTGCTTGACGGATTTTTCATGCTGACGGTGTTATGCCGAGAAGAGCATAACAGTAACACCGGACATCGTTCCTTCCCCCATGAGAGAGAGACACTAAAGTCGCGGTTACAAATCTTAAAAAACGCGTAATAAACTTTAGGAAAGTAAATTCGCTGTCCCATTTTTCAACATATTTACACGAAGTCTTAACTTTTTTGGCAGGGACGCGTCCTCTCTCTCTGTTTTTCCGGGTTTGTTCCTGACCGCGCCAGCACTAACATCGCGAGAACTGCCACCGAGGCGACTGCAGGTGGCAGTTCTCGCGAGGCTAGTGACAGAGGCACCGGAATGTTTTTTTTTTTTTTTTTATAATATTATAATACGGGAGATTTCCGGGAAAATAATAATTCGGGATCACGACGGGAAAGAGGGGTAAAATACGGTAGTTTCCCGGCCAAAACGGGAGACTTGACAGATATGAAATACCCAAAGTTGAGTAAAAAAAAACATTAAAAAGTGAATTTTGAATATGTGGTCCCCTTTAAATTCCCCTTCTTCATGCCTGATCTGGACTTTTCTTTTGTTTTTTTGCCAAAAGTCAAGTGATCGCATCGCTTCCTCCGATGAGAAGGAAATGAATGAATTTGTCACGAGCGAACTAAACTCATGTTCAACGTGGCTGCGCGATGTTCTAAATATTTCCTGGTGTTCTGGTGTGCTGGACCAGCGCTCTGTTTTTATTTTTATTTTTTAGAACTTTTTATTAACATATAAACACAGAAAACCGCTGCGCAGCCCATGCCTTTTTTTCTCCCACCTGACCTGTCAATCAATTCAGTAGGCGTGTCAGCAAACGACCAATCAGCGACCTCAGTTTGTCCCGTAGGTAAACGCTCTGCGCGCAGCTGCTCAAATTACGACAAGAATTTGGAGCGAAAACGCGAGCATTTAACGCGAGAACCAACACAGAGCTGTGCCTGTGAACGCGTGCGCACAGAATACGCGCGTGCACAGAATACGTGCGTAGAGCGGCGTACAGGCCGTACGCAGAGCTCTGCCTGGGCCTTAACATTTAAACAATTAAAGTGCTGTGCACATTACTGCGCGCTTTTAAGGTAAGTTCATGGCTTTTCTTTGATCTGTTGATGAACATTAACGCTTTGCTTTACCCTAAAAAATAAAAACACGTGGCTGATTCCTAACTTGTGCTAAAACCCAGTGACCCTTCTTCTTTCCACGTCCTTTAACGTCCTTGCTCTGCGCTGCCCTTCCTCTTTGTCCTCTGCGTTTCCTCCTCAGGGGTTTCCACTCCTTCTCTCCTGGCTGCCAGCAGCCCTCTGCGAGGCGGGCTCTAGACTCCAGAGCTGGGCCCTCACAGCCCTCTTTCTTGCTCTGATGCAGGTAGACCCTGGTCTGACTCCTCCTCTTCCCATTCTTTTCCTCTTGCCTTTACCAGTTTTCCATTTATTTCATTTCCACGTCTTCATCTCACAGCGCTAATAAGGTCGTACCATCTTCACCGTTCATTTATCGAGCCTTTTACATTCCAGTAGTGGAAATGTTGCACCTTAAAAATTAACATTTGGTAATTAGTGGGCATTTTTTTTAACTTGTTTTTAAATTAAATTCTAAATTTGCCTTAATTTTGTTGTTGTTGTTGCATTTTTCATATAAAAAGGGTCAAATGCAGCTAAACTCAAAAACAGAGAATAGAACGCAACATTAGTTCAACATAGCCAGACTTTTTGTGTATTTGCTTGAGCAACAAACGTGAAACACAAGTTAGATGAAAAGGGTACCGTGACTGTGGTCATCAGTTTACTTTTGTCCAGTCCAGAAGAGTGTATTTAATGAATCATTTAATTCTTGTTGTCACATTCCTATTAAAAAAACAGCACAAACCTGCCAGTGATGAGATTATGGACTCAACCTAAGTTAACATGAGGAAAGGCAATAATCTGTTAGACGCCTACATATATTTTTTTTTTTGCTAAGGTATTGACTTTTGCTTGAATGACTATTTGAAAATAAATCGTATAAAAATAATTATTATGAAAAATTCACAAATGTAAGCTTGTTTCAAAGAGACACATAAAAAAACAATGGGTTGTAAGATAAAGCTGTTACAAATTGGTAACCAAGGTGCACAAACGGTCTCCCATCACCTTCTACTGCTTGTTTGTCTTAAATGTTGAATATAACACTGACATAAACCACTAATATGGACATTCAGCTTTATAGCTCACGTTTAGGACGTCCATCTGTTATTAGTCCCATCTGGGCTCTGTCTTACCCGTCTTCTTCTGACCTGTAGGCCCAGGAGTTGCAGGTTACCTCACAGCCGGAACTGGCACCACAGTATTGTCCAGCGTCCCACCCCCTGTGGACAACGACATTGGAGACCAAGGCTGAAGGACCCCCACACCGTCACGCCAAGGCACTCAGACTGCCATGCAGCTTCACCGCCACAGCTCAGAGAGGGTCTGTTCAGCTCCCCCAGAAGAGGGGAGGATGGAGAGAGAAGACCAGGGAGACCGGGCCATCACAGTCTGTCACCAAATTGTCTGCAACACCTCTGCAGCGTCACCCTCTGCTTTCAAATGACACTGAAGTCTTCAAATATGCTTTGTTTTAACAAACGACCATTTTTTTGTTTTTTGAATGACAGAAAAGAAGTTTACTTTTTGTATGCATATATTTTTTACTCTAGAATTTTTGTTTTGTTTCCATGAGAACAATATGGGAAGACCAAGACTTGTTTCTGAGGAAATTGTTGCCTCTTCACTCAGTCTATTCCTGGTTATCATCATGATTCATCTGAAAACGCAACATCGTCTGAGAATACTTGGCCTAGTTTGTGCACTTGACCTGTTCTCTTTTCATATAAACATGTCCTTTTCATGTGTTTGTAAGAAATCCAACTTGGGTAAAAATGATGCGGGAGATGAGAACATGGATATAGAATTAATCTGTCCCGTTTTGTCACAAGAAAAGTTCTGCTTTACCTCAGACTGATGCCGATTATTCTGGTTTTGTCAGATTTACACAGATCTGCTCCTATTGTCCAGCCTTTCATTCCTCAAATGATCCAATAGTAGTCTCTCTGTTTACCCTCTCTGAAAGATCGTCTTATTCGCTGCCTAATACGTTTTAAGTAATTCTTTCCCCAGAATGCAAAAGCACTAGAATATTTATAAGTGTGTGTGGGAGGGGGAAGGAACAACCACAGGAAATGAGCCTCTGACATGACGAATGACTTTGATTATAAATCTATGTGAAAGACTAGTGCAATTTGTGAAATGTTCAATGTAATATTGCGTATATAAACTTTCTATATTGAATGTACATTTAAAAAGAAAATCAGTCACAGTTGTACATAAATTTTAAAAATAAAAGGGAATCCAAAGTGGTGTTATTTTGTGTTTACTTTTGTGATTGTCGGGATAATGATTTTCAGAAAACTTGTAGTTGGGGTTTTCTGCCCCAACAGAAAAAAGTTATAGTACAGTATAACTTTATAAAATGGTGGAATAATCCTACTAGCCTATATGACCTATTATAGTGTTTGTAAAATACCATCATGACAGACTTAGTCACGCGGGCAAAAAAAATTTATTTCAATATCATAAGACATTTTTAATTGTGAAATAAATTTATTTTGTCAATAACCAAAGTAAATACACCAAACATTAAGTGAAACATGCATATGCCATAATTTACAAATTTATTTTTCATTGACATTTCCGGCATTTTTTTCTCTTCTGTCCAATAAATTGTTGCTGAATTTTTCCCAATTTGTACGTATTCAATAATCTCACTTTTCATCAGAAAACTGATAGTTGTTAGAGTTAACCGGTAATTGTTTTCATCAATTAATTTAATTTAGGCCAAATCTCATTGACTTTATTTTTTTAAGCACAATAACTTGAGTACCAAGTTAGATCTAGCCATAAAGACAAATTTTCTTCTTTGTCTAACATGCCAATAGTCAAACACCTAAAACTACAACACTAACAAGAACACATCACAAAACTATACTGTACAAAGTAAAATAAATGCATGGTCTTCTGTCACTTTAAATATAATCAGTAACAGCAGGGACAGGTTCATGCAATTCTTATAAAAATAAACACTTATGGGTACGGTAATAGCATTTTCAAAATCTACAAAGTAAGATGTTTTTCCAAAATTTTGTGTTTTTTTTTTTTTACTTCTGAAAACTGATAGCTTTTTAAAGTGATTTGAAATAGCTGTAAATCAAAAATATACAATAATACTTAAATGAGAAGGGGGAGGTTAATGAATAAACTTAGACACCTCATTGGAACACTACTTCTAAATTATTTTTTATTTTTTTATTATATCAGTTTCCTGTTCCTGGTCACTATCCGAGCCATCACTGCACTCATCTTCTGGGGCTAGAGTCAGGAGCATACACTGAATTCCTACGTCAGTCTGTTGTCTAGCCCACGTTCCTTTGCTTCTCATTTGTCCTTTGTACCGGTACATAGTCCCAACCGATTTGCTGTCACATTCTGTCTGGCAGGATCTGGATCTGTCCTGTGCACAGTAGATAAATACAGATAATCAACCTATAATTACTGAAAACCTGATCAAACCAAAACACAAGAGGAGCATCAAACAAGTCAAGTTGTACGGATTGGAAAGAGCAATATCACTGATATTTTTTCTTGTTTTATAGATTATAACAAAACCTTAATTCCAAATTTATTTAACATGTCAGAGCCTTGGAAGTAAAAAAGAAATACAGGTATCCCGACTTACGAGCGCATCGACTTACGAGGTTCCGGACTTACGAGCTGGCTAACGAACAGTAAAGTTGTACAGAAAATTCAGCACTGGTATGTGTTTTTAGATGAAAGTGTGTTAGCTAACAGTTTGTAAACAAGTTTCTGAGCATGTTCATGAACTAGTATGTACGTTTGTGTTGAAAAACGAGTGTTCGTAGTAGCGCTAGCATAAATTTTCCGACTTGCGACCGAAAATCCGGACTTACGAGTAGGGTTGCCAACTCCTTGATAAATAAATAAGGGACACCTCTCGGCAGGGCTGGTCACCCCATTTAACCCCCCCCCCACACACACACACACACACACAAACACCCTGCCTGCCCCTCCTCACTTTGAAATCAACCTGAATTCATTTGGATACGTGTTTTTGAATTATAAAAATATGTATAAACAAATTATTACACAATTAACCATTTATTTTTAGTGCAAATAGAATTGCCAGAAACAAACATATCTTTTGAAAATTATGTATCTTTCTTAAACAGACCTCTGTCCTGCTTAATAACTTAAAACAGTATTAAATAACAAAAAATCAATACGAACATTCTGTAATAGTGCATTTAGTGCAACGTGCAAATAAAGTTTGTAGTAAATTTGTAAACATAAACACATTGTGCCTCAAAGGCCATGGCTTTCCACTTGTAGTAAAAATAAAAAACTTGTAAACTAAACAGTGGAACGTTACATTATGGAGTCAACCTATTTTTTCCATTTGTATTTCTGCTGAGATCGTGCTGCAGCAAGGAGTGCTCTGTTTTTCAGTGCCAAAGAGTAAAACTCTGAGCAAGACATTTCATAATTTAGACTGACAATGAGCTCACTTCTAATTAGTTCAGTAGAACATTTGTTTCGCACATCAGTCCACTTATTTTTCATGAAAGAGAAAATCCTTTCCACAAACCCAGTGGAAGATGGGATGCTGAGGACAAAGGATACAACAGCCTGGATGTTGGGGAGGTCAGCTGCCTGAAGAACTTGCATCCACTTCTCTGCTGTTCCCTGGGACTGCCACCTTTCTTTCTCCTGAGGTGAGGTGGTGAGGTGGTCTATCAGGCTGTTTGCAGTCACACATTCCTCATACAGCTCATCCATAGACATGTTTAGCCTGCCAAAAGGTGTTAAAGTTCATTAGTGACACATAGCCTAGGTTATGTAGTGATAAATAAATGGAAAAACGTGTATTGTTTATATTTATAATTTAGCATTGTATTTAAACTACATTTTGAAATGTATTTATTAATTTACCTATATGAACTGTGTTTTTTTAAAGATGGACAAGGTTGTATGTTTGCATAGTGTAAAGTAAATTCACAATTATGTATTTATTTGTACGTGTCAATTGTACACTTTTGTTTATAACTATCAATAATTAAACATGGTTCACCACTACACTGGAAATTATTGAATTTTTACCTGCCAACCAGGTGAAGACTTTCAGTGATCTTCTCCACTTCCTCAAAGGATATTTTTCCAGATGCCAGAGAGAGGGGCTGAAGGTGAAAGAGCCAGTTTTCCTCTGAGAAGTCAAACCACTTCTGGACAGAACTGATGGCAGTGTTTAAGAAGGCTGTAAAGTCCTGCCTGGCCACACCAGCTTCAGATGGCAAGAGACGCTGCAGCTTTTGTCTTGTTAGGTTTTTTAATTTATATAATTATTTTTTAATATATTTTATGCATTCATTTTTCAATTCTACTTGTTTATTACAATAATATGATCACATTTTTGGCCTGCTCACATTCATGCTCACACTTTTACGCATTAAACTTATCCTTACTCTCCCCCCCTTTTTTTTTTTTTACATACCATATCTGCCTCTGGTGTTGCCCGGTGCAGAACAAATTGGTCAAGGGTTCTCCTGGTTTTGTTGTCTTTCACGTTTCTTATGTGTCCAACTGCAGAAGCATGCTGTTTCACATCAAACTGTCCACCGTGGGCTACAGAAAAAGTACGCTTGCAGACAGTACAGTTCGCTTTGTAGCCATTATCATTCACGCGTTCCAGCCCCACATGACTTCCTTTTCCCACTCGACTCTGTATTTTTGCAGCCGTTTCTTTTTTTTTCCTGGGGGGAGTAGTCAGGCTCGAAGGTGATCTATGTTCACTGTTTAAATCCCCTGAATGTTTGCCGCTCGCGTCCATGCTTCTTCAAATCCTGTCGCTGCCGTGTCTTCCGTAAACAGCCAAGACTGGACCAATGAGAT
Organism: Garcialebias charrua; assembly: GCA_038048925.1. Classification (NCBI taxonomy): domain Eukaryota; kingdom Metazoa; phylum Chordata; class Actinopteri; order Cyprinodontiformes; family Rivulidae; genus Garcialebias; species Garcialebias charrua. Next base: position 8,946 of record JBBPBX010034988.1, read on the forward strand.
GAGCCGGATTCTGTAGTTTCAATCACGTGTGTAAAAGGCTGTCAGCTCATTGGTCACAGAGCAGAGCGGCTTCTTAACCGTAAAAAATCGACATAAAGCGCATCATTATTTATCAACTCCATTGACGTTGACAGACTACTGTAGTTTTGATTCTCACGATATTACGGGACAAAGTGCGTCCCGTTATAGATCAATAAGGGACGCGTACTTTTGTTTCTAAATACGGAACGATTCCGTTTTTCAAGGGACGGTTGGCAACCCTACTTACGAGCGACACGTGTTTCGTGTTCCGACATACGAGATTTCGTGTTACAAGCACCTCGTAGTAACGTAACTCGCTCGTAAGTCGGGGACTACCTGTATAGATGTAGAAAAACAATAATCTCAAATAACCATCATCTAAACAACTCTTGCCGCTAGTTCAATAAGTTCTCCAGTGCTCATCCCAGCCCCCTGCATGCAGTCCTGCACGTACGAGCAGCAGCGGTCCACGTGCATCCCACATTAGGACAATTGATGTCTGATGCAAAGTAATTTATACAAAATAATAATATATTTTAGCTTGTTATATGTATTTACCACTTTTACATCAGTTGTTGTCTTCAGACTCGGTGTGTTCGCCACAACACTGTCTGACTCCAAAGTGCCAGGTGGTATCGCAACAGTTTGAGTTTCCAAACTAGTAGTTTGAGCTGCTGGTTGACCCTCTTCAGACAATTTCAAAATGTCCTAATGAGAACAGAGGACACAAAAATTAGCGACAGTCAATAAATCATCACAGGAGCAAATGATAAAGAACTAGCTCCGCTACAATGCGACCGCTGTGCTAATGCTACGTTAGACAGATGCTAGCGATGTTAGCTTGATGCTACCGCAATTTTAACTTGTAAAATAAACAGTGGCGGAGCTAGACTTTTATTGCTGGGGGGGCCGAGGGGGGGCCAAGGCTATCGGTAAGGGGTCCACTTACAGTGGTAAAAATGGACTTGTCCCAACTTTTTTGGGATTTGTTGACGCTATGAAATTTTGAAACAACATATTTTTCCCTTAAAATGATACATTCTCTCAGTTTAAACTTTTGATCTGTGATCTAAATATTTTTAAGTTTAGAAATCAAGTCTTTTTCTAAACAGCTTTAGTGTTTGACTTTGTCCACACTCATAAAACACACAATGAAGTACAAAAAAAAAAACTTAAATGGTACATATCGCCCCCTGCTGCTTTGAGCATGTAACAGTCACAAGTGTCACAACCCATTGTGGTACATAGTGCCACCTACTGTGCAGGAATGACCGGGTGTCGTGACATGTCAATCATACCATACCATACCATTTTATTTATAGAGCACTTAAAGTCAAGTCATCTTAAAACAGTGACAAGGCCAACCAAAGTGCTGTCCAAACAAACAAACAGGCAACACACACAATGAAGTACAAAAAAAAAATTCTGGGGGAGCCAATCAGATGGCCGGGGGGCACTGGTCCCCAGCCCCCCCTCTAGCTCCGCCACTGAAAATAAACATCTATGAGGGGTAACAAACTGATGTTAATGAACTATAACATCAGAGTTAATTAATAACCGTTTTTAGACTATTTCATTTGTAATGCATGAATTGTCTGTATTTTCACACACTCATGATTTTCAGAACATACCTGTAAGACACGATTGTGTTCTCTTTTTAAGTAGGCTCCCCTTTTTTTCTTCTGTAATGCTGTGGAACCATCTCCTTCTCCATCTGCTTTCCGTTTGTAGCAAAAAATGGTTGGCACTGCTCCTGGTAACAGCTCCTGCCTGCCTGGTGTAAATCCAATGGAGTAAAGTAGCCAGGGCTTGTACTTCAGGTGCACCTCTTCAAAGTGCTCACTGCACAGGCGGTCATTCCGCTTTGGAAAGTAATTCTTCCATTTCAGCTTACATAACCACGCCTGTCGAAGTTTCTTATCTTTCGGGAACCCAAAAAAAGAAACTCCAGTTGTGTTATCTGGCCGATTAGAACAATTAATTGCTACACACTGAACCATGTTGTCCGCCACTCTTCCACTCACTACTACTATGGCCCGCCCGACCTACGTGACTACGTCATACCTGGGAGCGAGAGCAGGCGGGGGGAGGGGTGTCAAAAAACACCGGATGTGATTTTTTCCACTTATGCTAAATTTGAGTTAGGATGAAATTTTTGACTTGTGAAAATTTTTCAACAAGCTTAATTTATGCTTTTCATTAGACTACTATTAGCTTAAAAACACTTTTCTTTTCTTCTTTAAACTAAGACAAAAATTGGATTTGTTCACAGCGGTAAGTTTCTTCAGCTGCGTGATTCCAGTCGGACAGATTAGTAGGTAACGCCGGAAGTCGCTCCAAAGGCGCGAACATAATAAACAATGACTTGGCTTCGACGTAACTCGTATAATAAATGTAACGTCGTTGACGGTAGTGTCTTTGGGGTTTTGAATTGTCCTTGAAACATTTTTAAAACATTTTAACCTCTTTAGTTATCGGCGTCTGTCTGAAACTATGACATTTACGGTAGTTTAAAATTAACCCCCAGAGTACAGGACGTTTTTATCTACTGCCAGTCAGAGTCAACCCATAAGGTAACTGTAGTTTTGCTGTTTTATATATTTTACTGCTGGCTTTTGTTATTGACCTAATCTTGATTGTGACAGCTTTAATTAGGCTTCCTTTTCAAAGTTTTGTTTGTGAATTAAAACGTATGTGCAGTCTATTACTGCTGGTAAGAGACATGTTGTCTTTTCTCTGGTCATTCTTCTAGCTCAACATGTGTAAAAGCGACAGCGAAGCGTTTATTGTGAAATTTGTGGAAAATGAAGGATCACAATCTGAGCATGCTGTCAAAGCCTACGAGGTAAATTTCACCGTTTGGCTTGATCTTTATTCATGTTTAAATGTTAATTTCTTTGTCTGCTGTTGTTGTGAGCTGCATTTGTGTCTCTACAGGCTATTTTGGAGCTGCAGTCTGATAAGTCTGTAAAAAACATCAAAGAAGAAGATGTGTTACAGATGGACCAGAAGGACAAGTCTCTGTTTGTGTTCAGCAGCTTCACCTCTTCAGGGTTCCTGCACTGCAAGAAGGTCCGAGTCAGTTCTGTCACGCAAAAACTCTGGAATAGTAAACACTACTGTATTAGAATAATATATTTATATTTTTAATATTAAAATTCTTTGTATTTTTTTTATGTCTCTCAGCTTGGCTGCAGAATAGTGAGTCCACTGGTGGTGTTGCACTGCCTCCAACATCAGCGGTGTGTCCCCAGAGCAGAGAAACCTGTATATAATATGGCAATGGCTGATGTAACCATTTCCTGTACTAATTTGGATAAAGCAACACGGGTTAGTCCTGATGATCTGGTTCTTTATACATTAATAAATGTCACAAGAATAAAGCATGAGGCAGTGCTGTAAGCTAACATGTGTACATGTCTGTTTCTGTAGACAGAAGTGATGGATCTGGTAGAGCTCATGGGTGGACACATCTATCTGGATCTTAATGTGTCTGTGACACACCTGATTGCAGGAGAAGTAGGAAGCAAAAAATACCTTGTGGCTGCCAACTTAGGTAAACCCATCCTGCTGCCCACATGGGCCAAAGCCTGCTGGGAGAAATCACAAGACAGGTATGTACCGGTAGTTATGTTAACGTGGTTTCTTCAGTTTTAAGGAGTGTTTGTGTCACTGCTGAAAATTAGGGATGCACCGATACCAGATTTTTGAAAACCGAGTACAAGTACAAGTACTTACATTAAAGTACTTGCCGATACCAAGTACCGATACAAGTACTAATTAATATTTTTAAAAATCATTCTAATTAACTTAAACTGTTTATTTTCATTAGACACTTCAAACATAAATAAACAAAGTACATTACTATTGGTAATCTGTAAAGTATGTCCAAACTTGTACAAAAAAATAAAATGTTTTACATTTGAACTCTTACATAGTCAATGAAATGAAATGAAACTGGTATCGGGTCCTGTAGTATCGGAACCCTTTTATGAGTACAAGTACGAGTAAACGCACATGGTATCGGACCGATACCCAATACTGGTATCGGTATCGGTGCATCCCTACTGAAAATGATGCACAGTTTTGCTTTTTGTTTGTTTGGAAAAATAGTTCAATTTTTAGAAACATGTTTACCGTGTAAACCTAGCCTGGCCCTCGCCTTCCTGCACAGCTCCGCTCAAATCTCATTTCCCTTCACTGCACAGTCTGGGACTTCTCTCATAGACAACGATTTCTCCGGTAGATTTTTGACCGGACCAATCAGAGAACAGAAGGGGCGGAGTTTTTGGCCCCCTAACCCATGCCCCCACCTGTCCCAGCGCGCAGAGCCCTATAAAGGGCTCTGCCAGCGCGCAGCCAGCGAGCAGCGGCATGTTCTCATTCAAAGCGATGCAGGACTGTTTTATATGTGATATAAATGTATTAATTTCCCCTTCTTAATCCCTTATCTGGAGTTTTCTTTTGTTTTTTTTGGCCAAAAGTCAAGTGATCGCTCGCTCCCTCCTCCTTCTCTCCCTCCGCTGAAATGAACAAGGAAATGGCTGAGGTTGTCACGAGAATTAAACTCGGGTTTTACGTTGCTGCCCGAGTCCCATCAGATTTTCTGGTCTTCTGGTGAGCTGGACCAGCGATCCATGGTTTTATTTTATTTTATTTAAACGTTTTATAACATATAAACACAGAATTTCCAGCGCGGCAGCCAGCAGCGAGAGAAAAGCTGCAGGAGGCGGAGCAGTTGTCAAGTTCACCAGAGCACGGGGGGTGGCTCTGAGGGGAGGGAGCAGAATGCTTTCCCTGTTCAAAATATCCAATGGTTTTGTTCCTCAGCAGAGGCCAACGCCTCCAGCAAGAATCGTTTTAAAATGGAGAAAGTCCAGACCCTTGTCTGAAGCGAAGTGAAGGACAGGGTGTGGTTTTAACCAGGCTAGTGTAAACCTCAAACTTCAGATACTTTACAGAACTTTACTGTTTTAAATCAAAGTTATTACAGCAAATTATAAAAGTACAAGTGTTTTGGTGCATTTTTATTTTAAAAGACTCTCGCCACCTTTTTCAGTCTTTTCAGATATACAGACTTGCCACTGGAGGACTATCTGTGCCCCGTGTTGCTTGGCTGTACTGTTTGTGTGACGGGCCTCTCCAGCACAGAACGCAAAGAGGTGCAGAGACTCTGTGAGCAGCATGGAGCCAAATACACAGGCCAGCTCAAAATGAACGAGTGCACGCATCTCATAGTCAATGAACCAACAGGCAAGTCTCTAGTAATGATGGGAAACTCGTAATTTAATGTTCCAAGTAAAAATATCAGAAATCTTCAGTCAGTGATCAAACTGTTTGTTCTAGCTGTGTTCTTAAATACTGTAGCCTGTTTTTGTTGTTCTGAGAGGTTTCATTGTGTTGCAGGCCAGAAGTTCGAGTGTGCCATGAAGTGGAATGTGTATTGTGTGTCTCTACACTGGCTTTTTGACAGCATAGAGAAGGGCTTCTGTCAGGATGAAAGAAGGTACAGTGTGGCACCCGGTGCATCAAAAACCACTCGGCCGCACACTTCCACCCCTACCAACACCACCAAGAGGGAAGGTAAGCTGCAAACTTAACGTGCATCTTTTGGTTATTTTCCAGTGTTCTACACATTGACCATCATGCTGAGTGCATTTTATAAAGTGTTGGTATCTAAAATATGAGGATTTTATTTTTTGTTCCTAGATGCCCCATCTCTGTTGGGCCTGAGCAACATTTCTGTCAGCACTAGCATAGGAGTAAACGACACTGTCCTCACCAGTGCCACCATAAGCCGTATGGAGACGCCAGACCCCATTGACAACCTGGATCTCACGGTTTGCCCAGCAGATGATGTTTTAGATGGTTGTAAGGTAAAGGGAGGTTATGGTTTTAAAAGTTTGGATATTTTTTGTTGCACAAATAAATGATGATCCTGGAATTCTGAGTTTTCTTTCTCTCCTTTGTGTGTTGCTGCGCAGCTGTATTTATGTGGTCTGTCGCTGAAGAAGCTGGAGAAGCTGCGGCGGCTTGTTAACGCTGCAGGAGGTTTGCGCTTCAACCAGCCCAGTGAGGAACTCACGCATGTTGTGATGGGAGAACTGGACCAGGAGCTTCAACATTTTCTTTCCAAAGCAGCTCACAGGTCTGAATTAAAGAGAATATTTTAAGAAAAAAATATTCTCTGGAATAATTTGATATGTTGAAGATGTGCTATATTTGACCTTTTGAATCATCACACTTTAAATTACTGGATTACAAATTTTCACCACACATAAGTCAATGTCAAGTTAAATTTATATATGAAGTGTTTGCACTGGAACAATCAAATATTCAGTTTATTGTAGTTGACTTGCTGTGGAAGAAACATCTTTATTTTAATATTTGCTCTCAGCAGACATGCATAAATAAAAATGTGCATACCGTATATAATGTTGAATGCAGAGCTGAAAAAGCATTTTATCGCAACAGAATTTCTAATTAGATTAATTAGGTTGCTCATTGTTCTGAATGAGTCTTTTGGCTTTTAAATATTCTGTCCTGGATCCTTATTTTTTCTTTCTGGGCTGCAAAAAATAAAATTAATGACTAAATTAATGAGATATTGAAATCTGAGATTGATTGTTGGATAAAAAACATCCTCTATTCATTCTCCTTACTCAAAGACGCCACATTGTGAGGACACAAGAAGAGATTTAACTGGATTTTATGGTCACAACAGGCTTACACAGATCAATCAATCAATCAATCTTTATTTATAGAGCCCTTTTCAGCAGCCAGAAGGTGCACAAAGTGCTGAACAATACAGAAATAAAACAAACAATCAAAAATAACAATAAAAAACAGCCAGTTAAAATATGTACAAAATGACATGCTTGGAGCTCAGTGACGAGAGTCTGCGAGAATTGTTTTATATCACTTAGCTCCTCCAAGCTCTGAGGTGACCGTGGAGTACCGGCTGCGCCCGCAGCCTGAAAATCAGCTTTTCATCCAACTTTCTGCTAACTCGCACACATGGTTCAGCAATAACTGAACATTAGTTGGTGGTTAACATCCTTGACCAAAATTCCCCTGACATTGATGTGAAATAAGTTTAGAGGTGCTTCGACTTGGAATCCTATGAGATTTCCACCTGCATGTTGAACCGTGTGTCTGTGGAGAGGCTGTTTAGTTTCTCCAGTAAAGACGTGTAAACATTCCTCGCTGTGCTGAGTTGTGCATCACTGCTCAGTTTGTGTTCGGGTGTTTGTCCTCAGGGTGGACCCGTCTCTGTCTGTGTCCGGTCCATCCTGGCTAAACACAGGAGAGCCAGCTTTTCAAGACAAGACTCAGCTGTCTGTCCACTTCAAGGATAAGAAACACTCTTAAATGGTAAATGGAGCTTATTTATATAGCGCTTTCCAGCCCCCTATGAGGGGCCCCAAAGCGCTTTACAATACCAACCATCCACCCATTCATACACACATTCATACACCGGTAGCGGCAGACTGCCATGCAAGGCGCCATCCAGTCCTACCGGGAGCAACTCGGGGTTAAGTGTCTTGCCCAGGGACACAACGACACATGGTGTGGGGAACCGGGATTCGAACCTCCAACCTTCCGATCGGGGGACGACTGCCATTACCACTATGCCACGGCCGCCCCACTCTTTTACGAACTGAAATGTTCATCTTTAGATAAAAAGGTTTTTTTTTATTGGGGAGTGAAGGAAGCCGTTTACGTTAAAAAAGAAAAACTTAACGTTTATTCAGAGGAGGAGATTTCAAATTTCTAACACCTACAATAGAACGTTAATTCTGATACTCATTTTCCCTCTAATTCTTATCTTCATGCATTTCAAATCAAAATCATTTATATATGGTGCATTTAAAAACAACTATTGGCCAAAGTGCTTCTTATAAAATAAAACCATATATCTATATCAAACAAAAAATATGGTCAAACGTAAAATAAAAAAAATTAAATTATGCAAAACTCTTGATACCCATGCTGTTTTAAAACCCAGTAAATGCAGATGTGTTTTAAAGATGAAGCTCAAAAACAGGTGGGCAGATGGTTCCACAGTTTAGGAGCTGCAAATGAAATGATCCAATCACCTCCGTGGACCAGATTAATTTTGATAAAGCTCTATGGGTGTGAAATGGCAGAGGTCCAGTTCTTTTGTTTTAATTACATTTCTTTAATTCCCATGTCCTGGATGAATGGGAATCTAGACCAACTGTTTGCTGATGGTATGAGTGCGTCGTGTGATTTCCCAGGCCCCACGTAGTGACGGTGCAGTGGCTGCTGGACAGTTTCTCCAAAGGCAGCCTGCTTCCAGAAGAAGGATACCTCCACCCTGACTGTCTTCCTCCTGCTGCAGCTGCTGTACCCACGACAAAACATCACCCGCCAAAGTCTCGACCTTCACTCGGTCCACTTGTTCTCAGCCCCAGCACTCCCAGGGAGAAGACAGCAGAGGAAGATCTACTCTCACAATACATGGATGATGATCCTACAGTGGGTCAGAATCTAAGCTCTCTGCTTCACGCTCTATTTTATACTCATAATAATAAATTATTAAGATTCAAATGTTTATGAAATGTTCTTTTTTTTTATCTTGAAGTTGATATGCCACCTCCAGCAGCAGAAAACCACAACAGGAAGTCCATCAGTGCAGCTGCAGAGCCCCAACCTGAGTCGTGGGTACCCAACCCAGGATCAGAACAAGACTCGACCCTGCAGGACGGCCTGTTTTCTGGCAAGACCTTCCTTCTCGTGGGTTTTGGTGCTGAAGCTGAGGCACAGCTCTCGATGCTGGTGACAGAACAAGGAGGGAAGGTGCTAATGGGCAGCACTCGAGTCGTGGCCGACTACGCCGTGGTTCCTCTGTTGGGCTGCTCCGTGGAGGCCACGGTGGACGAGGTCGTCACTGACGTCTGGCTGGTAGGAACACAAACTGTCCCATTTATTTTTTTATACGTTTCAAAGGGTTGAGGCAGCTTTGAAGTTTGTTTCTCTGTTCTTGATTTCAGGCCATGTGTGTGGAGAAAGAATGCCTTCTGGAGCTGCCCAGTAACCCCCTGTTCACCCCCGTCCCTGTGAGGGAGGGACATTTCCCACTCAAAGGTTGCATTCTGTCAGTCAGCCAGTTCACCGGAGCAGAGCGGGAGTCTTTGGTGGATCTGGCCAAGCACCTCGGAGCCAAGTACGTATGCTTACTATTATTATAAATTAGGGGTGGGCGATATGGCTCAAAAATTATATCGTGATATTTCAGAGCATTATCACGATAACGATAAATTTCATGATATAACAAACAAACAAAAAATCAGATTTATTTATTTGACAAAATTAACTTAACATGTTGCTTTGCAGTATTACAGTATATAAAATTTTAAAAAACAACAAGGGGTAATTTTACTGAAATTACTTTATTAAGTAAAGTACAATATTCAGTCTCCAAGTATAAAAATAAAAATGATCTGTTATTTAGAATGAAAAAGTCTGCACAAAATATAGATTAACAAAATCCACCACAAAAACTGAAGTGCAGGTGTAGTTTCCTAAAACAACTAAATAAAATGAATTTTAAAATCTGTTGAGCATAAATGTAACCTACAACACAATATTTGTTGCCTTTAAATGAGCTATAACTTCCAGAACTTGTAACAAGGTGATCAGCTGACCCTGAAGCTTTTTGGTGTTTCAGCTTCATCTGTTCCTGCAGGAATTATTCATTTTTCTGATTCATTTTTTTAACTGATCTGTCTCTGATCACCTGCCTCTGTGTGAGACTGTGTGAGACAGCTGAGCCGCGCGTTTGTAACAACAGTTTTAGAGCGAGGGAGAGAAGCTGAGACGCGAGTTGTTTGTTTTTAGCATTTTAGCTAGCGTTACACCAGTACCGACAGGTGGAGGGAGGTGCGCAGCTCGGTTTGGTCTTTTGAAGTGCTCGGATGTTAAGGGGGCGGGGCGCCCCGACGTATTACGTCATGAAATTAGCATATCATGATATAACTTTTTTGCCCGGGCAAGCTTTTTTTTACCGGTAATACCGGGAACGATATGATATGGCCCAGCCCTATTATAAATTATATGAACGTCTTGATTTCCCTTTCTGAACCACATTTGCCTCATCTTTGTCTTTCCTGCTGTAGTGTCCAGGATTACTTTGTTCGTCTGGCGAATCAGAAGAAAGGCATGCTGGCCAGCACTCATTTGGTGTTGCAGACTCCTGAAGGCACAAAGTACGAGGCGGCAAAGAAGTGGGGGTTTCCTGCCGTCACCATGCACTGGATACTAGATTCTGCTCGAACGGGCAAGAGGGCACTGGAGGAGAAGTATCTGGTTGACCTTCCAGCCTCACCAGGTTAGAGATCCATCTCTGGTAGATCTTTTGTTTTATTCTAGATCCTGTCTCTGGAGTACCAACATCTCATGTTTTGTTCATTAGAGCGAGATGACGAGAGCTTCATCGGCGGCTCTCAGAGACCGATTCTGCCTCCACCAGCTCCTCTTTCTCCTGAAGTCCCTTTGCTTGGTCCACAAAGTGGGAAAGCTATCACCCCCCTGGATTTGGGTCGCTTTCAGAGCAAGGCGTTTCGCTCCATGTTGGACGAGATGAAGCCCAAAGAAGACCCCAGCACCCCCAAACTAAACCAGGACAGCAGAAAGAAGCCGCTTCAGAAGGAGCCGTCTCTGCAGCTGGACACGCCTTCTCGTTTTCTGAGCAGAGATCAGCTCTTCAGGCCCTCGTTCAACGTCAAGGTCAGACCTCAAAGAGAAGCAACAGACTTTTAAAAAACATTTCTAACCGACGGCATGAGATTTCCAGTCACGCGTGATTCTACATGTTTCTTCTTGAAGGATGCACTGGGAGCTTTGGAGACTCCAGGTGGGAGATCGAAGCCAGGCCCACAAGTAGAAACTCCACTTACTGATGTCGTTAACAGGAACCTGAAAGTAGCTCTGGCCAACAGCTCACACGGTAACGTCACAGACATGGAAGCAGCTTCAGCAAGCCCCCAGCTGAAGAAGACCACTGAGAAGGAGGTAAACTGGTACACATCTGTCACATTCACGTTTTTAAAAAGTTACATTCAGAAGGTTTTTAGTGTTCAGGGCTTTACTCTGAACACACACAGAGTATCTGGTTACTTAATCAATCCTAACAATCATGTGTATGCTGAAGGTTCCACCAAAGGAAGCCGGTCCTCTGAGTGGAGTCGTGGTCTGTGTGGGGAAGAAACTGAGTAAAATGCAGAGTGAGCTAAATGCAGTCGCTGCCTCACTTGGAGCTGACTTCAGGTACCGGCCCTGTTTTAAAAACCTTTCAAAAAATCCAACAAAGTTCAGTCAGGTCCTCTTGATGGTTTCTTTGTGTTGAAATGTTTCGTCCTTCATCCAAAGGACTTCATCAGTCCGAGAAGCTGCAGCACACTCACATAGTGGGGCAACCAGTTTGCTGGTGATAAGGTGGTTTCTCCCCTGTCGACGCCTCTGAGGCAGCCATAGCCAAAGTGGTTCAAAACATCAAAGTTCATGCGCAATAATCCAGATTAAAAATCCAACAACGTTGTTGGACGTTTTGTTTTTGTTGGATTTATTTATTTTTACCTGGATGCATGAACTTTGATCTTTCAAAGAATCGATCACAACCTCCGAGGTTTTCCTGAACAATCTGCAGGAAATTTCAAAAATCATAATTGCACAGGATAATGAATTTTGGATTAAGTTTACGTAGAGTTGCAGGTCTAATGTGCAAAAGCAATTTTCATTTTAAAATGTAAATACTGGGTAGTTATTCAGAAAAGGAAAATAATTATTATTTGATGTTGACTGTGCAGCCCTTATTGTTATTTACTGAGAACTCTGAAGATGTGGTCATAATGTTGCGAGTGTTGATCCCAAGACTGTTCTGTTTCTTAAAATTTTAAGAACAAATGCTCTTTCAATGTTTTTTTTTTAATATGAAAAGAAACAAATGCATCAGTTTGTGTTTCAAAATGACATAAAAGAAAAAAATGAATCTATCGTTTTAATCTTTTAAAGTTTGCGCACTAAGCAGACAGTTGTTGATGAATGTGCACACATCATTAACCTCACGCAGACTCTTCCACTGGTACATTTTCATCTTTAAATCACTTCTTGGTCTGCTGCCTTCATACATCTCCTCCTACATGTCTTTGCGTGAGTGCAGCTACAGCGTGCGCTCTCAGGACATGATTACCTGCAGTGTTCCGTCAGTGAGGACTGAACTTGGAAAAAGGGCCTTCTCCTACTCTGCTCCTGCTTCATGGAATATCTTACAAAAAGATCTGAAGCTCTCGACCTTGACTTCTCTAAATGGTTTTCAGAATCTGTTGGAATCCTGGCAAAAACCAATGCAGATTTGTTCCTGTCTTTGATTTTATACGTCTACCTTATGTTTTGCTCGTTTTTTGATACTTTGTTAAAAAAAAAGTATTTCTTTCTTTTGTTTTTTCTCTTTTTTGTTTTCTATTGTTTATTGTTTGTTTATTGTTTAAGGAAATTCTACCATTGCTGTTCATCGTTCTTTAGTTTTAGCAGGTCGCTTTCGTAAATGAGCCCATGAGGTTCAATAAGATTTACCTGACTAAATAAAGGTTGAATGAAAAAAAATAATTCTGTTTACCTTCCTGTCTGTTTTTATTTAGGTGGGCTTGTGATGAGAGAGTGACGCACTACATCTACCAGGGTCGAGTGGGGGACACCTCCCGCGAGTACAAAGGAGTGAAGGAGAGGGGGCTGCACATAGTGTCGCAGTACTGGCTGCAAGCTGTACGTTACTCACAAAATAAACTTTATGCAACATGCCCTGATGCATGCTCAATAATCCAGGTAGAAAAATCTAAAAAAAGCTAAGTCTGGTCCTCTGGACATTCATTGTTTTGTTTTTTGAATGTCCAGAGGACCAGACTTAGCTTTTTTAGATTTATGCAACATGGTTTTAACAATCTGGGCATGACTTTTCTACATCTAACATCAAATTGTATCTGATAATTTTCCCTTTTCAGTGCAAATATTACAAGAAATACTGTCACGGTGTAAGTCCTGTCTATCCGGACCACCGTGACCTCCCGGTGCTTTACAGCTTTTTATTTTGTAAAAATATACGGTAATTGGACTGTGCCTTTTCTCCCTGGACATTACGTTTATAAATAATTATGATGATTTCATCAACAAGACCAGGATGCTGAATAGTAAAAATCTGTAACTTTTAACATTTTAATTTTGTACAGATTATTTCAAGAATATTCATTCAACCTTTATTTAGGCAGGTTAATCCCATTGAGTCTCGAGGACTCATTTACAAGAGAGACCTGGATGCTCTAACCCGTTTTTGAATGCATATTTGCATTTCATCCACTAACCAAACACGTCTTTGTGTGCAGTGTGCTGAGGAGCAGAGACACGTCCCAGAGTCCCTGTACCCGTTCACCTACAACCCCAAGATGAGCCTAAACCTGAGCCAGGTGCCCAGCAGCTCCCAGAGGCCTCCACCTTCAACACAACTCAAAGACGCCTCAGAACTAAAGCACAACAAGGTAATGTGGCTCAGACGTTACAATGAACTGTCTTTTACATCTTTTATCTTATTGTTTTTGATTGGACAAGAAGTTGGATAGTGGTCTTTATATGTCACTGGTTGACTTTAAACAAGGCTTAAAGACCTTTCTTTTTAAGCAAGCCTATTCTGCCTCCACATGATTTTACCTCTGATCTTAGTTGATATTATCATTGTTTTTAATAGATTTTATTATTGATTTTTGTTATTTTATCTTTGATTTTACTTGATTTTATCACTTATTTTTATTTGATCATTGATTTTAGTTGCACCTTCATCATCATCAGCTTTATTTATAAAGTGCTTTAACACAGCTACAGCTGAAACAAAGCGCTGGACACTAGCTACAAACAAGATAAAAGAAAGCATAAAAACAGAACCACAAAACTAACACACAGTGAACTAACAATTCAATTTAAAATACAATAAAATTACAAGTTAAACAGGTAAACTCAATAAAAATGAAGTAAAATCAAGTCTCATTTGGGTTGAAGGCCAATGAGTAGAAATGTGTTTTCAAACAGGTTTTGTAGCACTTTGAGATTTTTGTTAATGAAAAGTGCGTTACAAATTAAATTCATTATTATTATTATTATTATAAAATGTTATCTGATCAATGCAGTGTTATTTTTTCCTTACATTTTTTTTACTCCTGCGTTTATTTTTCTGTCAGTCTGAGCTCACAGCTGCAGAGGAACCTGCAGCTGTCGGTAACAGAGGGGTCGATCCAGACGAGACCTTTGACCCTTCAGAGAAAACAGGTTGGGGTGTTTGTTTCTTCCTTGCCGCTTGTTAACTTCACCAAACGCGTGAACGTACTTTACAAGAGCTCTTCCAAAAAGCACAGCGATTGAAGTGCATTTGGTGTTTCAGATACTCTGGAGATGAGAGAAAAGCTGCAAAAACAGCTGCAGGAGATCATGTCAATGACGGCAGGCAGGCGCACTTCTCTCAGACTTGCAAGGATGGGCTCAGGGGGTGCAGAGTCCGGCTCCAACACACCTGAAGGGAGCCGAGCTGGACGCGCCGGGAGCAGACGAACTCTAGAAGCTCTGAGGTAGAAAAAAAAAAAACTCCTTTATGTGACGAGCTTGAACAGCAGCAGGAACGTTTAGGCGTAGTGTGAAATGAAGACCTTTGTGCAAGAACATGGCACCAAACTAACCGTGTTAAAGAATAAATTTTGGTGTTTCTCGTGCGTTGTGTTTCCAGGGTGTCCAGAGAAGCAGCTCTGGATGTAAACACAGAACCATCTCAGAGTGAGCAGATAGTCTGGGATGACCCGACAGCCAGGGAGGAGAGGGCCAAGCTGGCTGATAATTTACAGTGGCCCGGCAGTCCGTCGCAGCACTCAGACCCTCTCCCACCTGTGCCCCCTCCCACTGAAGAAGCCAGCTCACAGTTTAGGGACTCCATGACTGATTCAGAGCTGGTGGAGATAGGTGAGACTTGTGCTTTTTGTTCATTTATTTGAATTGTTTCTTTTCATTTTGGGTCATCCTNTTAAGTTCACCAACAAAAAACAAACACTGTTTACTCACCTCGTCGGTGAACAGGATTTGGCTCTTTGCTTTCGTTACATTCTTCACCCAACTCCTACTTTGTTGATTGAAAGTGTCCAAAGCACATTATCAATGCCCGGTGCAGGATCTTTTCTGGTCAGTTAGATCACTCCTAATGTCGCGAACGCCAGGAGCGAGTCCAACTCAAAGCATATTTTAGCTTTGTCCACCTCGTATGGATCATCAGTTACAATAATTATTTGTTTTTTCATACCTTTTCCATGACACACTAATGTGTCTCTATAAAGTCTTTTAGCATTTGGAGATGCCACAGTTGATCAAATTTCAGTAAAAAATACCCAACACTGTGCACGGGAAGCAACTGGTTACAGGTTTACGGTATACGGCCCAATGTGAACTGTCTTGATTCTAGTGGTATCTCGATAACGACATCAGTATCTCTACACCAGCCTCAAATACTAGGACTTGTACTCATAAAGACACCCTGATACTTTTATGGCTGGTGATGTCATTTCCTCTTTCACTGTGCAAGTAACCAGCAAGTAATCTGTTGTAATGATTCTGTAGTTGTAATGATTCTGTAGTTGTAATGATTCTGTATTTGTAATGATTCTGTATTTGTAATGATTAGTTGTAATTACTCTGTAGTTGTAATGATTCTGTAGTTGTAATGATTCTGTGGTTGTAATGATTCTGTAGTTGTAATGATTCTGTAATTGTAATGATTCTGTAGTTGTAATGATTCTGTAGTTGTAATGATTCTGTATTTGTAATGATTCTGTAGTTGTAATGATTAGTTGTAATTACTCTGTAGTTGTAATGATTCTGTAGTTGTAATGATTCTGTATTTGTAATGATTCTGTAGTTGTAATAATTCTGTAGTTGTAATAAATCTGTAGTTGTAATGATTCTGTAGTTGTAATGATTCTGTAGTTGTAATGATTCTGTAGTTGTAATGATTCTGTAGTTGTAATGATTCTGTAGTTGTAATGATTCTGTAGTTGTAATGATTCTGTAGTTGTAATGATTCTGTAGTTGTAATGATTCTGTATTTGTAATGATTCTGTAGTTGTAATAATTCTGTAGTTGTAATAATTCTGTAGTTGTAATGATTCTGTAGTTGTAATGATTCTGTGGTTGTAATGATTCTGTGGTTGTAATGATTGTAATGATTCTGTAGTTGTAATGATTCTGTAATTGTAATGATTCTGTAGTTGTAATGATTCTGTAGTTGTAATAATTAGTTGTAATTATTCTGTACTTGTAATGATTCTGTAGTTGTAATGATTCTGTATTTGTAATGATTCTGTATTTGTAATGATTAATAATAATAATAATAATAATAATAATAATAATGTCTATTCCTGTCATCTGCGTATGTTCCCATACACAGACGAAATTCGTCTCTGCATTTAACCCAACCCTACCTACCAGGTGGTGCAGTGAGCAGCCTGAAAGCGCCCGGGGAGCTGGAGAAATAGGTGTGCACTCATAGACACCCCAAGCTGGGTAGTGGCCGGGGCGCGAACCCGCGACCTTCGGATCCGTAGTCAAAAGCCCTGCCACTAGACCATCTTGGCTCCTAATGATTCTGTAATTGTAATGATTCTGTAATTGTAATGATTCTGTAGTTGTAATGATTCTGTAGTTGTAATAATTAGTTGTAATTATTCTGTACTTGTAATGATTCTGTAGTTGTAATGATTCTGTAGTTGTAATGATTCTGTTGTTGTAATGATTCTGTATTTGTAACGATTAGTTGTAATGATTCTGTAATTGTAATGATTCTGTAGTTGTAATGATTCTGTAGTTGTAATAATTAGTTGTAATTATTCTGTACTTGTAATGATTCTGTAGTTGTAATGATGTTGTAATGATTCTGTAGTTGTAATGATTCTGTATTTGTAACGATTAGTTGTAATGATTCTGTAATTGTAATGATTCTGTAGTTGTAATGATTCTGTAGTTGTAATAATTAGTTGTAATTATTCTGTACTTGTAATGATTCTGTAGTTGTAATGATTCTGTATTTGTAATGATTCTGTATTTGTAATGATTCTGTAATTGTAATGATTCTGTAATTGTAATGATTCTGTAGTTGTAATGATTCTGTAGTTGTAATAATTAGTTGTAATTATTCTGTAGTTGTAATGATTCTGTAGTTGTAATGATTCTGTAGTTGTAATGATTCTGTAGTTGTAATGATTCTGTAGTTGTAATGATTCTGTAGTTGTAATGATTCTGTAGTTGTAATGATTCTGTAGTTGTAATGATTCTGTAGTTGTAATAATTCTGTAGTTGTAATAATTCTGTAGTTGTAATGATTCTGTATTGTAATGATTCTGTAGTTGTAATGATTCTGTAGTTGTAATGATTCTGTAGTTGTAATAATTAGTTGTAATGATTCTGTACTTGTAATGATTCTGTAGTTGTAATGATTCTGTAGTTGTAATGATTCTGTAGTTGTAATGATTCTGTATTTGTAACGATTAGTTGTAATTACTCTGTAGTTGTAATGATTCTGTAGTTGTAATGATTCTGTAGTTGTAATGATTCTGTAGTTGTAATAATTCTGTAGTTGTAATAATTCTGTAGTTGTAATAATTCTGTAGTTGTAATGATTCTGTAGTTGTAATGATTCTGTAGTTGTAATAATTCTGTAGTTGTAATAATTCTGTAGTTGTAATAATTCTGTAGTTGTAATGATTCTGTAGTTGTAATGATTCTGTAGTTGTAATGATTCTGTAGTTGTAATGATTCTGTAGTTGTAATGATTCTGTAGTTGTAATGATTCTGTAGTTGTAATGATTCTGTAGTTGTAATGATTCTGTAGTTGTAATGATTCTGTAGTTGTAATGATTCTGTAGTTGTAATAATTCTGTATTTGAAATAATTCTGTAGTTGTAATAATTCTGTAGTTGTAATAATTCTGTAGTTGTAATAATTCTGTAGTTGTAATAATTCTGTAGTTGTAATGATTCTGTAGTTGTAATGATTCTGTAGTTGTAATAATTAGTTGTAATGATTCTGTACTTGTAATGATTCTGTAGTTGTAATGATTCTGTAGTTGTAATGATTCTGTAGTTGTAATGATTCTGTAGTTGTAATGATTCTGTATTTGTAACGATTAGTTGTAATTACTCTGTAGTTGTAATGATTCTGTAGTTGTAATGATTCTGTAGTTGTAATAATTCTGTAGTTGTAATAATTCTGTAGTTGTAATAATTCTGTAGTTGTAATAATTCTGTAGTTGTAATGATTCTGTAGTTGAAATAATTCTGTAGTTGTAATAATTCTGTAGTTGTAATAATTCTGTAGTTGTAATAATTCTGTAGTTGTAATAATTCTGTAGTTGTAATGATTCTGTGGTTGTAATGATTCTGTAGTTGTAATGATTCTGTAGTTGTAATGATTCTGTAGTTGTAATGATTCTGTGGTTGTAATGATTCTGTGGTTGTAATGATTCTGTAGTTGTAATGATTCTGTAGTTGTAATGATTCTGTAGTTGTAATAATTCTGTAGTTGTAATGATTCTGTAGTTGTAATGATTCTGTAGTTGTAATGATTCTGTGGTTGTAATGATTCTGTGGTTGTAATGATTCTGTAGTTGTAATAATGATTCTGTGGTTGTAATTACTCTGTAGTTGTAATGATTCTGTGGTTGTAATGATTCTGTGGTTGTAATTATTCTGTGGTTGTAATGATTCTGTGATAGATCCTAGTATTGGATATTTTCCAGATACCCATACACAAAAAATCCTACCATTGGATATTTGCCGGACACACATCTGTGACAGATCTTAGTATTGGATATTTTCTGGATACCCATAGATAATAAATCCTAGTATTAGATATTTTCCGAATACACATCTGACAGATCCACATATTGGATATTTTCCGGATATCCATACATAATAAATCCTAGCATTGGATATTTGCCGGATACACATCTGTGATAGATCCTAATGTTGGATATTTTTTGGATACCCATCTGACAGATCCTCATATAGGATATTTTCTGGATACCCATACATAATAAATCCTAGCACTGGATATTTTCCGGATACACATCTGTGATAGATCCTAATGTTGGATATTTTCTGGATACCCATCTGACAGATCCTCATATAGGATATTTTCTGGATACCCATACATAATAAATCCTAGCATATGGATATTTTCCGGATATACATCTGACAGATCCTAGTATTGGATATTGTCTAGATACCCATACTTAAAAAATCCTAGCATTTGGATACTTTCCGGATACACATCTGTGATAGATCCTAATATTGGATATTTTCTGGATACCTATACATAGTAAATCCTAGTATTTGACATTTTCCAGATACACATCTGACAGATCCTCATATTAGATATTTTCTGGATACCCATACATAATAAATCCTAGCATTTGGATATTTCCGGATACACATCTGACAGATCCTAGTATTGGATATTGTCTGGATACCCATACATAAAAAATCCTAGCATTTGGATACTTTCCGGATACACATCTGTGATAGATCCTAATGTTCAATATTTTCTGGATACCCATACATAGTAAATCCTAGTATTTGACATTTTCCGGATACACATCTGACAGATCCTCATATAGGATATTTTTTGGATACCTATACATAAAAAATCCTAGCATTTGGATAATTTCCAGATACACATCTGTGATAGATCCTAATATTGGATATTTTCTGGATATCCATACATATTAAATCCAAGTATTGGATATTTTCCAGATACACATCTGACAGATCCTAGTATTGGATATTGTCTGGATACCCATACATGAAAAATCCTAGTATAGGATATTTTCCGTATATATATATATATATATATATATATATATATATATATATATATATATATATATATATACTGTTACTCCCAAACTCCCTCCTAAACAATTTAAATTTACATACTGTATACAATATTTTAAATAAACAATCCATACAGCATGTGTTGTTTATGTAAAATATTGTATATATAGTAGTATTAAAATTTAAATTGTTTATTTAAGAAGGGAGTTTGGGAGTAACAGGTGATGAGTGTGATTGCAACTTGGCACGTGTCATGACAAAAGTTGACTGAACTTGAACTATCCTACTTTGCTGTTTTTCACTTATCGCTAGTGGACGTGTTCCCACCAGCAATATGCATGGTCCAACGCACCTCATGGTCCCAAACACCTGTGATAAACGAGGGACTATATAAAACTAACAAACCGGTGTGTGTGTTTGTCTTTTTTTTAAAGTAAAAACTAATTTAAATTATTTTCAGAAATGCTGTCTTGAATAATTTTGTAGATGTTGAACAACACTATGCAAAACATTAAAATTTCTTTGTTTAAAAGAGCATTTCTTGTACAGTAGTTTGTTTTGGGCATGTTTTATGTTTGAGTTTTTTGTTAAATAAGTTCTATTCTATTCACATAATAAATGTTTACTCAGCAGAGGTAAAAAGTAATACTGACAATAATTCACATTAGCCTTTAAAGAACCTTGACCAAAAGACATTTTTCATCTTATTTTGTTCACTTCTGCTTAGTTGAGAAAGTCCCAATTGTTCCTTTAGGACTAAGGCATTACCATCTGGTTCCCACTGAAAACCCATTCGGGGCCCGTTAAACCCATACAAAAAGGCCTAATATCTGGGGAGATACAACAGTATGCAAGTTTACGTATCTGCCACATATCCAATATGTTTCTGGTGCTATACGGGGAGATCTCATCTTTAACAGATCTTAGTACAGGATATCCCACGCATACCCATCTGTGATAGATCCTAGTATTGGATATCTTCTGGATACCCATCCATAATAAATCCTAGTATTGGATATTTTCCAGATACCCATACATGAAAAATCCTAGAGTAGGATATTGTCTGGATATGTATATTTAACTGTACACTT
The DNA here is from genome assembly GCA_038048925.1 of Garcialebias charrua. Classification (NCBI taxonomy): domain Eukaryota; kingdom Metazoa; phylum Chordata; class Actinopteri; order Cyprinodontiformes; family Rivulidae; genus Garcialebias; species Garcialebias charrua. The sequence goes on from JBBPBX010034988.1 coordinate 29,989, forward strand.
GCATATTGTGTGTGTGTGTGTGTGTGTGTGTATGTGCGTGTGTGTGTGTGTGTGTGCAGGGGGTTATGGAGAACAAGATCTGTGAGTTTGGTGGTCCTATCACTGTGTTTAGTTGGAAATCCTAACCCCAATTTGTTAAAATACAAATACCCATAATTCATAGGGAGAACGTAGGACGGACAGGAATCTCATAAATTGCGGTCAGGGAGTTATGGAGAACAAGATCTGTGAGTTTGGTGGTCCTATCACTGCGTTTAGGTGGAAATCCTAACCCCAATTTGTCCAAATACAAATACCCATAATTCATAGGGAGAACGTAGGACGGACAGGAATCTCATAAATTGCGGTCAGGGAGTTATGGAGAACAAGATCTGTGAGTTTGGTGGTCCTATCACTGCGTTTAGTTGGAAATCCTAACCCTTGGTCAAAATACCATAATCCAAAAAAAAAGTGTTGGGAAAGTGTTGAAAGTTCCGATCAGCTCTGCAAGGTGCTGGCCAATATCTTTAACACCTCATGCCCTGTAGACAGATCCCGTCTGCCTGAAGACCACACCACCATCATCCCAGTCCAAAAAAGCTCTACAGTGACTGCTCTGAATGACTGTTGGCCAGGCCCTCACCCGATAGTCGCTAAATGCTTCGAAAAACTGTTCATGACCCACATCAAAACAACCATCATCAACAAGGACCCTCGAGTATGCATACTGTGAGAACCAATCAACAGAGGATACCATCTCCTCTGTGGTCCACACTGCTCTCACCCACCTGGAACAGAAGGACTCATACACCCATATGACCAAAAAAACATGCTTGTTAGGCTGATTGGTGACTCTAAATTGACCCTAGGTGTGAGTGTGAGAGTGGATGGTTGTTTGGTGTGAGTGAGACAGGTCCCTCTTGTAAATGAGTCCCCGTGACTCAACGAGGCTAGCCTGTATAAATAAAGGTTGAATGAATGAATGAATGAATATGCTCTTTGTGGACTTCACATCTGCCTTCAAAATCATGATCCCCCAAACCCTGATGGACAAATTACTCACACTAGGACTAAGCCCCTCCATTTGCAACTGGTTCCTTGACTTCTAAACAGACTTCAGTCAGTGATGATCCACAATCAACTTCTCCTCTTCCACCATAACCCTCAGCACTGGCTCTCCTCAAGGATGTGTGTTGAGCCCTCTCCTGTTCACTCTGCTCACCAGTGATGTCAGTAACGCGTTACAAAGTAACGCGTTACTCTGGTCGGACCACTTTTTTCAGTAACTAGTAATCTAACGCGTTGCTTTTCAAACTGCAGTAATCAGATTAAAGTTATTTTCTCCAAATTATTGTGCGTTACTTAGTTATTTGTCATTTTCTGTAGTACTGTAATTTTATTTTATTTCCTCAATGCGTCTCTCTCGGCAGGGGAGTGATTAAAAAAAGATGCGGAAATTCGGTCACAGCTGACTGAAACCTGACACCGCAGCGTGCGTGACAGTCAGGAACAGATATAAACAGACTGGACTGAGCTGAGGACGGTGCGCTCACTCGGAGCTGAGAGGAGGAGATTTTACTGCAGTTCAGTTATGGAGGCTCAGGAGTAAGATACGCTTTTTCCAGCTGGAAATACCGGCACTATTTTGAGTTTCTTTCAGCAAAGGATGACAACTGCAACATAACGGTGCGTTGTACGCTCTGTGCTGGCGAGAAAGTGCTTTCTTGCTTCAAAAACACAACTTCAAACCTAAAGAAACATTTGGAGTCGCAGCACGGGACAGTGAAACTGATGGAGCAGCAGCAAGCCTCTCCAGCTGGATCAAAGAGAGCTGCTCAGTCTGCAGGAGGTCCCCCCCCCGCCACCAAAACAACTGAAACTTGACTTCGGTGCAAAACGAGTAAGTGGCAATGAATTAAAACAGTTGGTTGGACGATATGTAGTAGAAGAAATGTTGCCCTTCAACACGGTTGATGCGCCTTCATTTCGTGCAATAATAAACCGAATCCCCACCGCTGTAAATGCTGAGCTGCCTCACAGAGGAGCGTTCTCTGCGTATCTGGAGCAGGAGTACGCAGCGATGGAGAGAAAGCTGAAGGCTGCGCTGAATGATGTGGACTTTGTGTCAACTACCGCTGATATTTGGACTGCTAATGCCGGTAACAGAAGCTACATGGGAGTAACGCTCCACTGGATCCATAGATCCACATTGGAGCGCAACAAAGCTGCACTGGCATGTAGAAGAATTCGCGGTAGACACACATATGATGTTATTGGTGCAGAAATTGAAAACATTCACGCTTCATATGGATTAGGCAACAAAGTAGTTGCAACAGTGA
>JBBPBX010034989.1:9082-32306 GCA_038048925.1 Garcialebias charrua
ATATATAGGAGTGAGAGGATGGCTATAAGGTGAGAAAGGAGGCCATCTATAAAAGAAAAGAAAAAAACGTGATCATGTACGTCCCAACCAATCAACGCCACTCTTGCTTGTCGGGTAGCATGTATGTGATCATGTCCTAACCAATCAACACCACTCTTACTTTAGCATGTGATCATGTCCAACCAATCAACTCCTCTTGCTTCGCGCGCTTTGTTCAAATGTAGCTATTTCCTGTTCATCTGTCGGACAAGAAGCTGTTGTTGTGTCGGACTCAGCGCTCGTAAAACTTGCTTTTCCTTAGACGTCGACTGGTCTGGACAACGACTGGACATTCAGTTGGAAGTTGAAGGTAATCGGTTCTGTTTTGTTTATTTGCTAGATGTTTTAGTTTTGTTCACTTGAGTTAACAAAACCTGCTGTGGCTAAAAGCTAAGCTAATGAGCTAAAACTGGTGTGTTACGTTGCTGAGGTAGATGAATTGAGGCAAGTAAAACATTGCAGGTTAGAATATGTCATTCTAGTGTTTAAAGGGGACCACACATGCAAAATTCACTTTTTAATGTTTTTTTACTAAACTTTGGGTATTTACTTCATAAAAAAACAGTCCTTGTGCCAAAAAAATGCACCCAGTGGTTTATTTACTCTAAGTAGATTTATTTATTTTTGATAAATACACCAGGATTCACACTTCCTGCATTTATTGACGTCACAAGCCGCCAGCCAATCAGATCAAACCTGAGTCCAGCCCCTCACCTAGCAACCCCTGGTTAGGCTCAACCCACTTCTGTATTAAACACATGACTGTTGTTTTTCATGATTTCATCTCATCTTTTGTTTATATGTTCTTAATTTCATGTGTACAGCACTTTGTTGCAGCTGTGTTTTTTTAAATGGCTTTATAAATAAAGTATAATTGTTATTTTTATGTTTTAGTTCAATTTTTAGTGTATTTGCGATCGCTGCCAACGCGCAGCCGGCAAAAATTAAACGAGCGGACCACAGGCGGAAGGACCGGGTTCGACGGGACCCTCTTCCGGCGCGATGGAGCGGAGCTTCAACTGTACAGCCTTGCAGCAGCCTCGCAGCAGGCTCGCAGCAAGAGGACCTTCTCCTTACAGATTAATTTACGGGAGACACTTGGTGAACTTTGTGTTGTCTTCACTGGAACAGCGATAACTCCCAAAATCTCATCGCGTGCAACGAGCGGAGCTGGCGAAAACCGGAAGAGGAACAAGCTAACATTAGCTTCGGATTCGGGTGGTCTAATGCTAAAAGGAGCAGCAAACTGCGGCGCGCTCAGACGGGTTTCGGTAAGTTATCTTAAGCTAACACTAACAGTAAGTCAAATGAGTAATAAAAAAAGAGCTAATTTTAAAACAACAACACATTACAGATACTGGCTGTTACAGAGGGCGTGAACAGATCGTTGAAGGGCGTGGACTTCAAGAAACCGGTCGTTCAAAACGAAAGTTAAAAATGGCAGAATTAAAAAGGGTATAATTGATTATCTAATAATTATTTTGTGCATTAAATTGAAGGAATAGGGTCTGGATATCCCACAGAAATACCATAAAAATTTAAAAAATACATCTGAGGTCCCCTTTAAATAAGCCATATATGCTACAAGTTTTCTTTGGGGCTTGCTTCAAGTTCCTGGATGGTTTTTCAAAGAGACAAGGCCCCGCATCCACACGCAGTTTGCATCGCATGTCCTTTAACACGCATGCGCTGAGCCAGCAGAACAATGCGGTAAAGTGAGGCAGCCAGACTGAAATACTAATTTACTTGAAATACGTATTTCGGCAACATTACTGTTTTTGTAGCTGCTTCAGGCAGAAAACAAGAGGCTGAAGGAAGACTGTGCTATTGAGAGGTAATTTCTAAGTAGTTTGAGTGAAGCAATTGACACTGATTTTTAAAACCAAATGTGGAAATGGAGAACGCCTTGTTTTAATGTTATTATTCTTTAGATCAGTCTCCTACTTCCTGTTCCTCGGATCCTTATATCTCAGCTCTTCATTGCACAAATGACTACCGGTAATGTACATTTTTAATGGTCTCAAAACACTATAGTGACACACAATTTTTGTTCTTTTGCCCTTGTTTGTTTTTTTCTTTTACAGAGCTTCCAGCAGTTGTGAAACAGTTGAAAGATGTGTCGATCGGATCTCAGCGTTGCTTCCATCCACAACACCAACTGTAGAGGCACTTGTTGCTCCACCCATCTCTGTTCAAGTGTTGTCTGACCCTGATGACACAGTAATTAACTGAATGCATGGATACTGTATGTTATTGATCTATTTGGGGAAACATTACAATACAATTTCTTTCTACATCTTTTGATTGCACATAAATGATAGATAAGAAGTGATATGATACCCCTTGATGGTATGTAATAAAGCTATAGAAAATAGGCTTAGGCATATTCATTGCAAAAATGAATATATACTATAGATTTCCAAATACTTTACTGTAAATAAATGTTTAATCATTATTTGGTTAACACGATCCATGTGTTTTGCAGGTGCCTCTATGATGTAGAAGTCCCAAGGCAAAAGGTGAAGTCTCTACGGACTACCAGATCAGCCTTGCTGGTTGGAGATCTTGCAGTGCTCATCTACGGGAGAGAGTTATTGGCCAATTGAAGTTTGACTGGGAGGCAATCGGGGGCTCATAAAGATGTGGAGTCAAAGCCACCTTTGGACAACACAAAGCTTGATGCTATACTTGGTGAGTTTCTTCCGGCACTTGGCAAAGCAGGTCACTTCTCTTTCTGCTCCTCTCCTCCCTAAAGTTTTCCTTCCCCTGCTTTTGCATTTTTGTCTCGTCTGTAACTCTTCAGCGTTCACTCGAACCAATTTGAAATGGATTTAATTGCGTGGGCTGTTTCCTCTATCGATAAAAAAATTTCCACGAAGCGCTCCGGACCAGGAGAACCGGCGTGCCCCATCGACACGCATGCAGTGGGCTACATTATGGACTCGTGGGGCGAGTGGAATTTAATGTGTCTGACCGTTCTTTCTGTTGAAGACGTGGAAGATTTGTGGATTATTGGAATATTGATGGCAGCTGCTCTGCTTTTTGGCGTTGGCGGAGGTTTCTGCTACTGGAAGCTGAGGGAGACTGCCGCGGCAATCAACGCGCTGGCAAAACTTCCTGCTCAACAATATTCTTTGATCCGGGCTATTACCTCAACGACCCAGCTGTTGTACGAGCTGAATCGCACAATGGGAGCAGTGGTGGACAGCTGCGGACCTGCAGTGCCTTTTGGGACTCGTTTACAGCCGACCGGGCTTCATCAGGGCACAGATGGGGATTTGTAGCTCGGAACCTCACATGATTCGACGATGTGGACCTAGACAGCACCTGGACTTCAAGGTTGCAGTCAAAGTACACTGTAGTCTGGCCTGAAAATAAATAAAGCAACTAATCTAATCGGGACTCAGAGCAACCTTGAAAAGAGGCTGACTGTAAACTTCTCCTGGAGTCGAAAGCTGTTGAAAACTGTCGCTGCCCCCCCTCCCCCCAGAGGTCTCTGTGTGCATTCAGATGGAGCCGAGCTGAGGCCATCTGCAGACTGTGCTTATCTGAAATGATTACTCACGGACTATCTCCCTGCTTGCCATCAAATGCAACATGTCTTTGTCTTTATCCGTGCTGAAGCTGGTAGAGTTTTTTCGACTTTATCATAGAGTGTCCTAAGACAAAATGTGATAGATTCTTTTTTGAATACCAATGATTATCCGACTGTATGTTCCTTTTTCCATATATGATTGTTGACGGTGCGGTTTTATACTGCTGCGGCTTCCGTGCGTACGTCCCTCTCCGGATGGTGCGTGCGCCAATTGCAAAACTTTGTACCTTGGGGCAAATATGCCAATAAAGATATATTCTATTCTATTCTATTCTATTCTAATGTAGAACAAAACTCATTCTAAAATGGTATGGTCAAAGTCAAAGTCAAAGTCAACTTTATTGTCAGAACTGCAATATGTACAGGACATACACAGGATTGAAATTGCGTTTCTCTCAGTCCCACGGTGCAACAGTAACAGTAATGGTATAACATTGGAGTAATTTCTTTTTTCTTTTTCTTTTTTCATTCAGTCTACACCAAGGCAAAGTTTCCTGACACCACCATGCTAGATGTGCGAGAGTCATAAGAAAAAAAATGCAACAATATAAACGACTACCGGTGAAGTTTTTTTTTCTTATCACCCCCCCAAAGATGTGAAGATGCTTTCTGAAAAGGAAAGATTTCAGTTTCCAGTTGGAGACACTATTTTTGCTTGGTTTAAGCAAATGCACACATTTTTACATTGTGTTCTGGACTTTATGTTTACACCTTGAAATGCAAATGTGCACCTTTTCCTTTTAATTTTTAAAACTTGGAAGGGATTCATTTTAAACTCATTCATTCAACCTTTATTTATACAGGCTAGCCTCGTTGAGTCACGGGGACTCATTTACAAGAGGGACCTGTCTCACTCACACCAAACAACCATCCACTCTCACACTCACACCTAGGGTCAATTTAGAGTCACCAATCAGCCTAACAAGCATGTTTTTTGGTCTGTGGGAGGAAACCGGAGTACCCGGAGGAAACCCACGCATGCACGGGGAGAACATGCAAACTCCACCCAGAAAGGCCCCGGACCGGGATTTGAACCGGCAACCTTCTCGCTGAGAGGCAGCAGCTCTACCAGTTGTGCCACCGTGCTGCCCAAAACGCTGCTGTTTTGTAAACTGTTTTTGAGCTGCACCTTAATTTTATATAAAAATATTGAAGTTCTCAAGACCTTGTTTTATGACTTTGTAAACACATCTTTCAGAATACTTTAGAAAATAATTTTTAGCATATAAATAGTATTGTGCAAGTATTGTTAAGCAAACTTACAAGTGTAACCTAACAATTACAATGACAACATGGTATTAGTTTTAGAAATTCAAAAATTTAACTTAAATGATAAACTAAACTGTAAACTAGAAGTAAATAACAAGTGCATTGGGAGTATATGAAAAAGTGTACTAGTGGTATACTTTAAGTATACTGTAATAAACTAAAGTATGAACTAGAAGTATAAAACTAGTGCATTTGGAGTATAAAGAAAAGTATACTAGTGGTATACTTTAAGTGTACTTCAATAAACTAAAAATATGAACTTGAAGTACACTATAAGTACATTAGAAGTCAAATTAAAAGTGTACTACCAGTATACTTTAAGTATATACTTTAAACTTAAAATGGGCCAATTTAGTCCCAAAAAAGTATATTGTAAGTAAACTGCGAGTAGCCTATACTTAAAAGTACACTTAGAGACAAATACTTTTATATACTTTAGTATACTTAACAACATTTACTTAAAGTATACTTCTTTTTGGTAAGGATAAGTATCATAAAAAGGTGAAGGATGACCAAGCAATCACTGATCGAACTGATATGGTGGGAATTTTTACTGAACCTGTTTAAGTTTTTTCATAGTTAACCTACAAACAACAGGTAATGCACTGTCAATTTGAAGAAACTGTTAAAAACATGACATGTTTGGTTGAAAGTCTCTAAGTCTAGACACCTTTTTTTAATCAAAAAGTATGAATCATAAATTGGAAACAGAAAGTGTATAAAGTAGTCATCATGCAGAGCTCAGACTGAACAACCTCTTGGCGTTCTATCTTATTAGCATACTAACACTGATTAGAAACTATCTGTGCAGTATTTGAAGGCTTATGATACATACAGTGTTGTTTGGGGTAGCATGACGGGTGCACACAGCCAATGCTGGCATGCTTGATTAATGATGAGAAAGGTCAGCCAAAAACATGTCGTGTTTTTCTCCATTTCCAGACAACAAGCAGAGGAGCAGGGTTCACTGCTTTCACTCAGCAGTGGATTTATCAGGACTGTGTTATAACCTTGGCCTGTTGCGTCTTACAACTGTGACCCCTAAATGGACCTGTACCAAAAAATAATAATAATAATCAGTGAACAACTTCAAACTTGAATGTGCTGATATAAGTAGGCAAAGACAGTTTATGATGTATTATTGTTTTTAGGAAGAAAAAAAAACAACAACAACAAAAAACAGAGCATACAGTACATAACATACACTACTGAGCTTGATACTTTATAAAATTAAAACCTTGGCATTCATTGAAGTGTCCCTACACAAAAAATAATACATTTGTATCCGTTTTTGTCAAACATTAAAAATTGTATATGCTCAATCTCATGAAATACATTACACTCAGAGTTTGTGTTGTGAAAAATTCTCAGCTACTACCTCATCAAAGTTTAGTGCATAACATGTAGAATTAACTGGATTATGCTCATTTTTTGTTTTCTAATGTCAGTTGGCAGCAGAGACCACTTATTGGACATGAAAAGTTAATCATTGGTAGATTTGCATTTGCATATTTCCTAAAGGTTTTATTAGAATCCATTCACGGGCTCAAGAGATATTTATCAAGCATATTTATCTTATATCGGCTTCTCCCTTCGTCAGGGGTCACCACAGCAAACTAGTCGTACGAAGGTTTGGCAATTGCTTTTACGCCGGATGCCCTTCCTGACACAACCACAGACCACCGAGCTACCACAGGTAGCCTAGTGCTCTGTGTGGAGCAGAGAGCTGCTATCAAGGGTTCCCGGGGGAGCAGATGGTGTGGGTTAAGGACCTTGCTCAAGGGCCCACAATAGGGCAGATGAGGGTGGAGACAGGTGTGACTGCTTCACTTATCCCACTCACATTTTTATTTTATTTATGTTGTCAGTACCGGGGCTTGAACCGGCAAAATTTTCCGATCACAATCTCACCTTCTTAACCTCTGCGTCAGTGCTGGGCAGCGCTAATCCAAAAATTAGTTCCGCTATTTCTAAAGCACTTATTGATTTATTTAGGTCCACAATTTCAAAAGCACTTATATATTACCAATGCTAGCGGACGCTAATGCTAACACGCTAACCGCCATTTTGAACAGGGCAAATGGCGAAATACTTTTTTTAATCCAGCAGATTTGACCATTTGAACCAGTTAAACTCAGAAAAACCTTGTGCTATAAATTCTGAGCTTAACCGGTTCATATGGTCAAATCTGCTGGATTAAAAAAATATTTCGCCATATGCCCTCTTCAAAATGGCGGCCGGCAAATGGCGAAATACTTTTTTTAATCCACCAGATTTGACCATTTGAACCGGCTAAGCTCAGAAAAACCTTGTGCTATAAAGTCAGCTAAGAAATATATTTTTTCTCAGCAAAGAAATAATTGTTTTTACCGTGTTTTCATGGAAAGTCCTTATCTTCTGTGGCCGTCGCGGCCGCCATTTTGAAGAGGGCATATGGCAAAATACTTTTTAAAATCCAGACGCGTCGCGTAGGCCGCTGAGAAACATCCATAAGTTCACCCTCCATGTTAAAAACTCTTCGTCTGACTCTTCGAAAACAAGCAATAAGGCTGCAGAGTAACACACTGGCTGCTAACTGAGAGCGCTCGCTCTAGCAAAGAGACTGAGGGGACGCTTTTTTGTCACGGACCACATCCGGCGCTGACAGGATATGGTCTGTTAGCAGTCGTCCGGGCCTGTAAATACGTTTTTTCGTTTTTACTGATAGATAATTAGTTATTATCGGTACTGCATTTTAAATAAAAATAGCGCAAATCCGCTTATGAATTATAAAAGTTAGTCAAAACGCTGTTACGCTGACAAAAACGTTAGGTCCGCTGTAAGCGGATTAGCGCATTAGCACTCCCTAGCGGTTGGAGGCCCACCGCTGCTCTGCGCCACAACTCCCACATACTTTCATTCATTCATTCAACCTTTATTTATACAGGCTAGCCTCGTTGAGCCACGGGGACTCATTTACAAGAGGGACTTGTCAACCATTCACTCTCTCACTCACACCTAGGGACAATTTAGAGTTACCAATCAGCCTAACATGCATGTTTTTGGACTGTGGGAGGAAACCGGAGCACCCGGAGAAAACCCACGCATGCACGGAGAGAACATGCAAACTCCACCCAGAAAGGCCCCCGGACCGGGGGCCTTTATATACAGATAATTATTGGCATAATTTTAAACAAAGATTTTGCACAATCTGTTAACACTCAGAATTAGTGTTGTGATCAGTGTCAGCTATCACACTAAATATTCCATTTGCATCTGTAAATTGACTGAGTTAAAGCCATTTTGGGATTTCCCAATGTTATTTGGCTGTGGCGCTGTCTTGAATTGGGATGACTCTGGAGGGTAAACAATTGTAGGGATTACATGATTTCTGCAAGTTTGCTTAAAATGTGTCCAATGCTACATGCAACATTTTGATTCAGATACAGAAACATTTACTGTACACAAGCAAAAACATTATTCTCCTTCGCTTTTTGGTGGCAGGTTAAAATGTTGTAAACCACTGAAATATCAGGCAGACAACTAACATCAAACCCTAGCAAATGTTTTTTTATAGCAGGTACTTTTAATTAGAGAATGACCCATTTGTTTCTACCCATGAGGACATGACTCAGTGGATACCACAGTCAGCTGAATCAACACAGACTAATATCATATGATAATCAGAGGAGCTGATGGAAATTGAATGTAGAGGCCTTTTCTCTAATATTTCCCCCAGGGAGATCACCCAGCCAGTTTCCTGATGGTGTTCCTGGCAGATCGCGGGGTGAGACCACAGGTGAATGAAGCAGTCCATGTTCTGGAGTATTCAGTAAAGAAACACTGCTTCAATTCTTTTCTGAGACCTGCAGGTTGATTTCCACTCAACTGATGACACTGTACACACAATTCTGGCAGCCTTTTGTGGCTGTAATCAGAATTTTAAACTAACATTTTTTACAGTTCATTTTCTGTCTTTTGCAGCTCCTCTCTAACATTTTGAGCACTGAGATCATCATCTGCAGCAGAAACTTTCCTGCTGCGTGTTTATGAATATTTGTGTAGAATAATGCAGTGCAAATTATTCTGACACCACATAGAAAAAAAAAACATTGAAAAAAAACTGAGTAACCGTGGATTATGAAAGATGTCAGAAGAGCTGCTGGGTGTAATTTCTGAGCATATGAGCAGACTACACATTTCTCTTTGTCTGTTTTTCCCCATAAGCAATGCACAATATTTGTTTTAACACATTGGCATTAACTAGTGGAGTTAGTTATGTCTGTTAGCAAAATATCTCATGAATCACAATTAATTTTTGCAAAGATCTGGTAAACTGGACATCAACATTTGATTAATTTCAGAGACAACCCAAGCCAAGATGGCTGCCATAGCTAAGCAAACTTAAGAAGCTGGTACATTTGTGTGTTATTTTAAAGTTTTATCCATTTAAAATTAACATGAGTGTTTAATTGTGCACATGCAGAAAAACTTTAAAGATGTTTTTTTAAAATAAACACAGTGATTTTTATTCATTTGTTCTGTGACAATTCTCAATTTTTCTGCTATCTTTGTTTTGATTTTTTGTGAAAATCAAGTTAAAAGATGCTTTTTGTTTGTTATTTTAAACTTTTCTTCATTTAAAATAAACTGGAGTGTTTAATTGAGCACAGAAAAACTTAAAAAATGTTAAGGTAGTCCCCGACTTACGAACGATGATAATTTCAGCTTAAATGACATCAACATGCACTTTCTTGCAGCTTCTGAACACTTTCAGCCAAAAAGAAACAGTCTAAAAACTTGGATAATCTTAATATGCAAACATGACGTCTTCCAGTTCATGTGAGACCACACAAAATCGATTTAAATCCATTTTTAGAAACACGTACAGGCCACAAGATGAAAGATGTTATTAGAATATCTACGGTCAGATTTACTGAGCCGTACTGTACACTGAATGTAAGAATGAGCAGGTGTTTACCTGTCAACCATAGCATTTATTATATCACAAGTTCTCTTCTTTTTCATGGATTAGATAGCCTGGTTAAAACCAGACCCTTGTCCTTCACTTCGCTTCATACTAGGGTCTGGGACCTCTCCATTTTAAAACGATTCTTGCTGGAGGCGTTGCCTCTGCTGAGGAACAAAACCATTGGATATTTTGAACAGGGAAAGCATTCTGCTCCCTCCCCTCAGAGCCATGTATGGCTGCTCCCCGTGCTCTGGTGAACTTGACAACTGCTCCGCCTCCTGCAGCTTTTCTCTCGCTGCCGGCTGCCGCGCTGCAAATTCTGTGTTTATATGTTAATAAAACGTTTTAATAAAATAAAACCATGGATCGCTGGTCCAGCTCACCAGAAGACCAGAAAATCTGATGGGACTCGGGCAGCAACGTAAAACCCGAGTTTAATTCTCGTGACAACCTCAGCCATTTCCTTGTTCATTTCAGCGGAGGGAGAGAAGGAGGAGGGAGCGAGCGATCACTTGACTTTTGGCCCAAAAAACAAAAGAAAACTCCAGATAAGGGATTAAGAAGGGGAAATTAATAAATTTGTGTCACATATAAAACAGTCCTGCATCGCTTTGCATCGCTTTGAATGAGAACATGCCGCTGCTCGCTGACTGCGCGCTGGCAGAGCCCTTTATAGGGCTCTGCGCGCTGGGACAGGTGGGGGCGTGGGTTAGGGTCCAAAACTCCGTCCCTTCTGTTCTCTGATTGGTCCGGTCAAAAATCTACCGGAGAAATCGTTGTCTATGAGAGAAGTCCCAGACTGTGCAGTGAAGGGAAATGAGAATTGAGCGGAGCTGTGCAGGAAGGCGAGGGCCAGGCTATGGATTAGATGATAAATCTGTGATCAGATGATGAGATGTAAAAGGCATGAAACATTAATTTATATTTGACTCGCCAGGAGATGAATATTTTATTAACAAATCATAAATTTAACATCAAACATGTACAACTGGTTGATTGATCAATCTATTTCCTATAATTTATTCGTCAGCAGATTTAATTGTGGACAACAGAAAACAAGTAAATAAGATGACATATTAGCCTACTTATATCAGTAGGCAAATATTTCTTAAAGTTCTGGCAAGAATAAGTAAAAGAAAGTTTAGGAGGAGTAGAAAGGTGGAGGGAAGGTGAAGTTTATCAGGGAAGTCAGTGCAACCAGAAATTAACACACTCTCTGGTCGATCTCCGCTGGACCCAGGTACCGGGTACGCTCGTAAACAATCACAACTCGTTACCTTGCCGATGATCGTCTCGGCTCCAGTAAGAGAGGGAAGTAGCCTTTTGACGTAAAAGGGTGTTTAGTTCAAGTTACGTTCGAGCTAGACTTCAACGTGTTTACTTATTCAGTGGCTCGCTGAGGTTCGCATCAACCTAAACCAAGTAGTGGTCAGTTCCGGTTGATTTTCAGAATAAGATATTCTTCAAGAACATTCATTCGAAGTTTGGAGCTTAACGCTCAGTTTCGAATCTGTAGCAGTCCTGCCATAAATTCTCAGCTGATGGGACAGGTCTTTGACAGCAACAAAGAGAAAGTTATCACATCACTTCCTCCAGAACACTGGAAGAAAACAGTAAATTGAACTTTTAAAGGGAGTTTGACATCCAGAGTGCTCACTGCCCTCATTGGTTCATTTGCCCAGTGGGAGGGAGTTAGCTTGGGTCAAAGATGTCAGAAAGTGTGAAGGTTGTTTCAGGATAACAAAGAAAGATTGTTTTAAGAAAAGACAGAAAACAGTCGCCAGTTATAAGATTGACTTCTTAACATTTTTAAAACACATCTGAAAGGTTCAACTTGACATATTTCTCAACTTTAGACAGCATTCTGATCCATGTGTCCACATATTAAGAATACACCAGCATAATAAAGAATGACAATGATCGTTCAACACATTGAAAAATACTGTTCATATGAGTTATGCTTTGATTATATTTGAATTAGCACAAAGTAAAGAATAAAGAGAGTCTCTTGTGATTTAATTTGGGTCTTATGATTCAAATTAATAAAATAAATCAGTATCCACTGTCTTCTTTCTTCAAGACTTAAAGAAAAGGTGATTCACTGAGAAATTCAGTGAAAAGGTGTTTTAATACAGTTTCCATAGACCAAGGTCAGGTCCACTACAACCCTGTTCAAGATGACCACTAGTTAGTTAACCATCATTAGCCAGAACAGAAATTGCTGTATTTTAGTAAAGTTTACAAATAAAGTATGAAGTGGTATTATCTGAGAATCAATAAGATCACGTACTTTGAGTACTACACATTTTCAAACTGTCACAGTATTGTGTGAGATCGTACATTATTTATTTTACAAGGTTTGACTGAATACATAGTTCCCATGTGACGTCACATAAGAGGTATTTCCGGGTGGTCCGCCATTTTGGTTGGCAGTACTTCCTTTCCTGACCACTAGTGGCAGCGTAGGTTACTGGCTGTATAATATCAACCGGAAGGATTTGCCCTCCACAACATCAAGAATATGCTCCAATCACTTTTAGTCTGGTAAACCAAAATTATATGTGAATAATTTGCGAAACTTTGTGTGTTTGAACAGTTTTTTCAGTTTCTTGCTCCTCTGTTACTGTCTGTTACTGACGTTAGCTTAGCAACGCTATGCTAATGCTAACCTCCACTTCGTAACACTCACGGGAACAAGGTGTCCCACCCGTGTTTATCCTAGACTCTTTGTTGTTAGGAAGCTGCTTGTTAATGATTTATTTTGAACCTTTATTTACCCTGTGACATCAGGCTGACACACACACGTTAATGACAGATAAACTGTCTCAAACTGAGACAGGTAATGCAACAAGCAAAACTCACAACAAAGAGCAGATCCGAGAGCTGCTCAGAAAATGTCACGGTGTGATTCCACAAAAACAAACTTTGCATGAATAAAAACCTGTTGTATATAATAACTTTTTTTCTTTTTGTCCTCTGCAGCTAATCCTACTGATAGTGTGCTGGTGAAGCTGGTCCTGAGTCTGCTGCAGCTCTGCAAACTAGCTGAAGTCATCCTGGAGGAAATGACATTTTAGGTACACAATGTGTTACAGTTGTTTAAAAAATGTCCACCCTCTTTCAGTCCATTTCAGGCTTTAATGTTTCAAGACATAATAAAAATGATCTGGTCATTAACAGGTTCTCAAATGATTAAAATCTAAAGCTTCAATCATATTATCACACAGATAAACTGTTATCAAGTTGCTTCACAAACAACATAAGAGGTTTAAAAATTACAGAAACAGTAACACACNGTACACAATGTGTTACAGTTGTTTAAAAAATGTCCACCCTCTTTCAGTCCATTTCAGGCTTTAATGTTTCAAGACATAATAAAAATGATCTGGTCATTAACAGGTTCTCAAATGATTAAAATCTAAAGCTTCAATCATATTATCACAGATAAACTGTTATCAAGTTGCTTCACAAACAACATAAGAGGTTTAAAAATTACAGAAACAGTAACACACTAATGGTAAAACTATGACATTTACAGCAGTAAAATTATAATCAAAATATATAAGTATAAATGTATATATAATGTATAAAAAAATTATGTTCAGGACGGCCTGGTCTTACAGCTCAGCTCTTTCTTTACCACAATGGACCGGTACAGAGTCCTTAAACTGCAAATGCTGCACCAATCAGTCTGTCAAGCTCACGCTCCATTCTTCCGTCACTCGTGACCAGAACCCCACACTGAAGTTGACAGCCACATTTACCAGTACGATAGCGGTTAGGTGCAACTGTATTTATTTTTTATACTTTGAGTAGCAAACTTGGAGTCTTATTTTAAACTTTGTGATGCAAAAAATGACAATGTTTACTAATATTTTTATTTTTTTTAAGGTACAGATGAGTGAATAGTTCGTAGACCCGGGTCCAGTCTCAGATCCTATGCCTGCTTCCAGTCTCAGATCCTATGCCTGCATCCAGTCTCAGATCCGGAGGGGTTGGCTGCTCCAGTCGGATGGTCCCACATGATGAGAAATCTGTTCATTTGTTAAAAATCAGAAACTGCACTCAGATGCATCATTCCTTGTTGAAGAGTGTTTTGATAAATCATTTCATTAAAATATATAAAATCACCCACAGTTCTCATATTGTATTCAGTTTAAATTGTTTTGAATTTATAATTATAGCTTTTATTCTGAACTTTATCAGTCTACTACTGGAGGATGAACAGGAACATGCATGTTTTTATGTTTTTGTACATGTTAATAATTAACACTAAACTGGTAAGTTGCCAATTAAGAACAATCACTACATGTAGGTTTTATTTATGTGCAGTAGAACTCATTAATGGACATTAAACAACAATTATTGAAATAAACAAGGTGAAACTTGGTACAACTGTTTTATTCAAACTAAAGGTAAGCACACGTTCATTTAGCAATGTGTGTTTTCACAGCAACACCAAATGTATTTGAAAAGCAGATTCATCCATCCAGCTTCATCGATCTCCTGGGACTCGGTACCTTACACAGAAAGAGAAAACAAAATGCTTTCAGGGTTTAAAGCAATATTTAACTAATGGATTACGGTAAAAGGAGTTACCAAATTGTAACTTTTCACCACTAACTTTATTAAAGGCAAATCACAGTGGAAAATAAATATCTGACATTTACTGAGAAACGTTAATACTATGACTGAGAAATAATTATAAATAATTTATTTTGTTAACACTAATTTAAGTATGAAAGGCAGTCATAGGCTAAATAAATAATGTAGTAATGTGAGAAATATCAGCCATCTTTACTAGCTCATCAGTTAAGCTGAAGCAACGATCTTTAAAGTAGCACAGATTAGCATAGCCGATGTAGCTTTTACTAAAGTACACATGGCTGATATTTACTGTGGCACAAGTTACATTAGCTAAGCTATTCTTTGTTATGTTAAAAATCGGTTATATTTACTGTAGCTCAAGCTACGTAGCTTAGCACGCAGTAAACAACACCGATCTTACTTTAGCAAAGAGCTAGCTTAGCTTAGCTGCTGTAGCTACGAGGGACATCTACGTGTAATCACTTACTCTGCCATTCACCAGAACTGTTAACATGAAGACAGCAAGGACGAGCTCTGGACGTCCTTCACAACTCTGTTACTGGATCTTAAGCATCCATCCATGAATTTAAAGCTGCGAATCTGCTCCGTTGTGGACACTCAGAGTAACTTCTTCGTGACAACTTTTTGCCCTTCTCCACCAGGGGGCAATACCGCTTCGTCTGACATGATTTATTCCTCCAACTCACAACTTGTTGCCCTTCTCCACCAGGGGGCAGTACCGCTTCGTCTGACATTTATTCCTCCAACTCAACTCCAACCACTGCGCCTTGGTCAAGAGTAGCTCTGGTTGCTCGCGTCGGTTTATCCTACTAAAATGGCGGAAATTCCAGAATTCTAGAATTCTAGTCACGTGTCTGGGAACTTGTCAAGAATTTCTCCACGTCACTGATGTGTGCATTGCCAGTGATAACTTGGAAACCAATGAGAGAAAACTCAATTTATCTTTTATTCGATTAAATGAGAAAACAAAATTCCTGTAATATCTATAAATTCAGCACAATAAATATACCATACCATTTTATTTATAAAGCACTTTAAACAGGAACAAGTCCAAACCAAAGAGCTGAACAAACAAACAAACAAACAAACAACAGGCAACATACACAATGAAGTACAAAACAAAAGACATAAAAACATTGCAGATCATAAATAAAACGACCAAATACAAATCAGCTGGTGTTGAAAGCAACAGAGTAGTAGTGGGTCTTTAAACAGGATTTGAAAACTGAGAGGGAGGGAGCCTGTCTGACAAGCAGAGGTAACTCGTTCCAGAGTCTTGGGCCTGCAACAGAGAACGTCCTGTCACCTCTGCGTTTAAGACGAGTCCCTGGAACTCTTAAAAGTACCCGGTCCTCTGACCTCAAAGTACGTGGTGGGACATAAGGGTGTATCAAATCTAAGAGATAGGCGGGGGCGAGACTGTTCAGCGATTTATAGACATACATGAGAATTTTGAACTGGATTCGAAGATGAACCGGTAGCCAGTGCAGGGAGGCCAAGACTGGTGTAATGTGCTCTGTTTTGCGTGTACTGGTTAAAAATCAGGCTGCTGCTTTCTGAACCAGTTGTAGTCGTGCAATAGTGGTCTGACTGACCCCAAGCAGAAGTGAATTGCAGTAATCAAGCCTAGATGTAATAAATGCGTGAATTACTGTCTCCAGGTTATTTTTGGACAATATGGGCTTCAGTTTAGACAGTCGCCTCAGCTGGAAAAATCAGGATTTAACATCATATTTACATGACTGTTGAGTTTCATGGAAGGATCCATTATCACTCCCAGATTTGTGACTTTTTGTTTTTCAGACATGGATAGAGCAGAAAGGTCGATGCAGTGGTTCGAGATTGTGTCATTGGGAAGGAACAATATGGCTTCAGACTTCTTATCATTGAAACTTAAGAAATTTAAAGCCATCCAGTCCCTGATGTCAGCCAGGCAGTCGAGCAAAGGTTGAATAGAGCATGTACCATTGTGTCTTAGGGGGAAGTAAATTTGTCAGTCATCGGTGTAGAAGTGGAAGTGTATGTTATGTTTCCAGAAAAGAGCACCAAGTGGCAGCAGGTATAAGGAGAATAGGAGAGGACCCAGGATGGACCCCTGCGGAACCTCCCATCTAAGTGCCGCCATTGCAGAACTAAAACCGTTGATGGAAACACAAAAGGATCGGTCAGAGAGGTAGGATCTGAACCAATTGAGAGCCGACCCTGTGATGCCCACCCACTGCTCCAACCTAGCAATGAGGATCTCATGGTCGATGATGTCGAAAGCTGATGTGAGGTCCAATAGGACAAGCAACACAGAGTCACCAGTGTCTGTGGATAGGAAGATGTTGTTAAAAACCTTCAGTAGGGCAGTCTCAGTGCTGTGTAGAGATTTGAAGCCAGATTGGCATGGCTCAAGGATAGCGTGATCATCCAGGAAGCACTTCAACTGGGACTCAACTATTTTCTCTAGAAGCTTAGAAACTAATGGGAGTCTGGAGACAGGCCTGAAGTTATATACTACTGAAGGGTCAAGGTTTGTTTTTTTCAGGAGAGGTTGAACAGCATGTTTTAATGATTTTGGCACCACACCCGAGGATAGACTGCTATTTACAATAGAGAGAATGGAGGGACCTAGAGTGGGAAAAACCTCCTTTAGGAGCCGAGGGGGGGCCACATCAAAGGGGGAACAAGATGGTTTCAGGTTACACATGACCTGCTCTAGAGAGGACAGAGAGACTGGTTCAAAGTTGTCAAATAGAGTTACAGATTGAGGTGAGATGGATGGATGATGAGTTGGAGGAGAAATTTTCATTCATTCAACCTTTATTTAGGCAGGTTAATCTCATTGAGCCTCGAGGACTCATTTACAAGAGAGACCTGATGATGAGAGGTGGTCACAATTTTATCTAAAAAGAAATGTAGGAAACTCTCGCACAGCTCAGTCGAGACTTCCAGGGGTGATTGTTCAGTGAGGTGGAGAACAGAGTTTACGGTGGAGAACAGAACTCGTGGACTGTGAGAGTTTGAAGCAATGATGTCAGAAAAGTATTGAGATTTAGCAGTTTTTACTGCTTTCTGCTATTGGCGCCAGCTCTCTTTTAATATTTGAAAAGAGACCTGCAGTCCGTATCTTCTCCATTTTCTCTCCGCCCTCCTGCATTGCTGCCTAACAGCTCTGGTCACGCCATTCAGCCACGGTTCTGCTCTGAGTTTTGGTCTTCTAGATTTAATGGGAGCAACATGATCCAGAGCCTTCAAACAAACTTAGTCAAACTAGGATGTGAGCTCCTCAGTGGTGGCGAGAAACACTGGGGGCTGAATTATTATTTAATTGTTGTAAACCTCAGTGAAACGTGTGGCAGTTAAATGGTTAAAAGTCCTGCCTTTACGTGCAGAAATGGAATGTTTAGGAGTTAGATGGGGGAGGGTGAACTGAAACCGAACTGGCATGTGGTCTGAAAACACATTGTCACCTATTTCAAGATTAGAAACAGTCACATCACATGTTAACACAAGGTCCAGTATATGTCCGCGCTCTTGGGTGGGACTGTTTACATGCTGATTTAAATTAAATGAGTCCAATAAATCTAAAAAGTCCTTAACCATGGGCTTCTCATGACAACACACATGCAAATTGAAATCGCCAAAAATGACCACCCGAGCATATTTAGGTGTAATTTCAGCTAGGAAATCAGAAAATTCATTGATGAAATCCTTAGATCGAGGTGGACGGTAGACTAGAGCACACAATGTCACAGGCGCATTGCCTAGTTCAAAAACAGTCAGCTCAAAACTGGAGCAATAGACTGGGATGGGCAGTTGTTTAGTCAAAAGTTGATTTGAATATTGTTAATAATCCACCACCACGACCTGATGGTCGCGGGTTGTTAAAATACAAACAGTTTGGTGGTAATATTTCCGTCAATGCGCTAGACTCAACCGGCGACATACACAACTCTGTGATGCAGAAAAAGTCCAAATCGTGTTCATGAAAGTAATCCCTGAGTATGAAAGTTTTGTTGCAGACAGATCTTGCATTGACCACACACATCCTGATGTTATCCGAGCCAGCAACGGTTGAGTGAGCGCGCGCCAGCGGCTTGCTTTCAACAATGAGCTGCTCCGGCCGTAACCTACCGTTGTTTTCCTGGTCCGTGCACGCGGGAAGCTGGCACTGGGAATCGCTACCAGCTGAAGACAACGAAGCAGCACGCAGGGCTTTGAGCTGAACCAGCCGGCCAGCGCGTCTCCCACGTTTCCTCCGTCGTCTGGATCGATTTCTCCGTGCAGGTAGGTGAGGAGCGCAACGGAGATAAACAGGCAGGTCATCCGCTAGCAGCGGGGGCAATATGACGAAGTATATACTGCACTTGCCACCTTACAGGTTGCTTTGTCATATAAGTCACATCTGTTATGTGTCACCGCTGATGTGTCACATTTGTTATGTGTCACCACTGACCATCTGGAAATTTGGGCCGGTGTTGTACCAAAAATCGATTGGCTGCCAAAATAGCGACCACAGGATCATACACAGGAGGACTTTAACCAGGGGTGGCCGGCCAATAGGGGGCGCTAGGGCACGTCCGCACAGGAACTTCTGGACCATTTTACATTGAAGACTTTATAAAAAAAAGAAATAATAAAATAAAAATATTTCGAAATATATGCATATATGTTTTTAGTTGTGTAGGATAAATATTTTATGAGTAATGATTAGTTATATACTGGGGAGCATTCAGCTGCTCTGCTCCCCAGCTCTGGAACTCACTCCCACCTGATATTTGCGACACAAATTCTTTGCCACATTTCAAAGTCAAACTCAAAACTCACCTGTTTAAAGTAGCCTATGCACTATGATAGCAACTGCATTGTCTTATTTTAAATTCATTTTATTTGTTTTTACTATGTATGTAATATTGTATCTGTTTTTATGATTGACAATGTAAGCTGACCTTGAGTGCCAAGAAAGGCGCCTACAAATAAAATGTATTATTATTATTATTATTATTATATTGTTAGTTTCAAAAAACATTTTCTGATTGGTGACGTATTTCCTTTTTTGGAGGTGCATGAATCTTATCCATAGACTCTCGTTATAAATGGTGCATGCACAGTTATTCCACAACTTTACAAAACAATTGGAAGATGCTAGGTGCAGTTCCCTTTCAGTCATGTCTCTCAGTGCAACATATGCTATGGGAATTGCACCCCCGCATGATTACCTGAATGAATACATTTACGCCTTTACGGCAGGGACGTCAGCGTTGCGCCAGAGGCCCTGCCCTCTGGGTACTTAAGCCGCTGACGCCCATCCAACTTTCTCTTATTGCCCTTCACCTCGCTTAAACCTGAACTACCTCTCTTCGCGGGACTTCTCTGTTGCTTCATCGCTCAACCAGAGGTGAGCTTGCTCCTTACACAGAGCGTACGGAGAATTATTCCTGCGTACTGCTGGGCTAGCGAAAGCTAGTCCGGCACATTTTTCTTAACCCCGAAGTATTTTCTTCTCCTCTCTCCGCAGACTGCTTCGCTAACCGCACCGCTACCCCTGCTAATTCGTAGCGGGCTAGCCAGCGAAAGCGACACAACGGAGGAGACGTCTCAAAATAAAAGAAAAAGGATTTTGGAAGGACTCACTCGTCTTATCTCGGACGTGCCTCCGGAGAAAGGAAAGCGAAAGACAAGACTTCCAAGGAAAACCAGCAGGACAACGAGCTCAACCTTGCGCGCCTGCCCCAACAGATGCGGTTTCTCCCTCTCAGCAATGGACACCCACGAGGCCTGTCCCGTCTGCTTGGGGATGTTGCACGCAAAAATGGTGTTGGATGTGCCCGACTCTTGCCCACACTGCAGCCAGATGCTGGAGGCGGTGAGGAGGCACCGGGCGGACTTCGTTGCCAAGGCCATGGGTGCTGCTACGGCGCCAATGGACCCGGACACCACTGAGCCCCTCACTCCCACGCCGGAGCTCGAGAACATGGCTCTGGACGACAGCACACGAGTCGAATGGGGCGACAGCCCTGATGTGCTGGCTCCCATGGTGGACTTAACAGTCGAATTCGACACTCGAGGCATGATGAACGAGGACGAGATCTCGATTTCAGCCTCAGGTGAATTTTCCGCGGAGGAGCCGACGTCGAATACGAGGAACAGGGAGAAGATCTCTCCCGCACCCGGTGCCTGTGCTCCCGGAGACTGACTTTTCCATCCTTGCTCTGTTTGATTTGTGTCACAGAGCAGCGGACTCGTTGCAGATCCCATGGCCGGAGCCTCCACCTCGTCAACAGGTCACGAGGTTGGCATGAAATTATTTTTATTCAAAGCAGCAGGCCGCCACGAGGCAAAGGATGCCCGTGTTTCCGGACTTCCTCACAGAGCTGACTCGCACTTGGTCTCAGCCCAGAGCTCCCATGCTGTTGCCACTTTCGCAGTTTCTCGACGTGGATGGGATGGATGAAGTGGGAATAGCCAACGTGCCTCAAATTGAGGACACGCTGGCGTCTCACCTGGCTCCCAAGTCATCCGGGACAAAACCAACTCTCCCCAGCAAAGCTTGTCTAGCTTCTGCTTCTCTGCTCGAGAAATGCTACAGAGCTCAGGGCCTCGTGGCGCGCGTAATGAACGCGTCCGCGTTGATGCAAGCTTACCTGGCTGTAAAACTACAGGAGCTCCAGGTAACGACGGACAAGCAAGCTGCCGCTGACGTGCTGGATGAAGCCTGCAGGGCAACAGACTTTGTGCTCCGCATGATGGGAACAGCAGCTGTTGCTAAAGGCAAAGGCATGGCTGAAGTGGTCATCGAGATACGCCATCTGTGGATGACCCCGGAGGGACAAAAGGTGCCTTTTCTCCACCACTCGATAGAACTGACGGGATTGTTTGTGAAAGCTCTGGATCGAATTCAGACCAAGCTGGACCAGAGGCGCAAACAGGCTGAAGCTCTCCGGGTGGGCATCCCCAGAAGAACCTTCGCCCCTCCTAGGGAGTCAGTTTGGGGCAGACTTGCACAGCCTCGACACCACTTAGCAACACGTGCCTGACCGCAAAAATGACCGGCATACGAGGCAGAGCATCGGCAGAGACCACCGCCGGGCCCACCTCGGACCGAACACGCTTGGAGCAAAAACAGGTTTGTTCCCCGCCAGGCGGTCAGACACAGGGCCTCCTCGGCGAATCGGGACACCAGACAAAAGCGTGCCTGATGAACCAGGTCCGCTTCTTGACTTTACACGATCACCCGCCCACGCGGTACGGGAAATGATCTTTTCATGTCCAGATGCTGGTAACTCTGTTTCATGCACAAATCACGTATTTCCTGCTGTGAGTGACATAAAGTCAAATATGTTGTTACACATAAGCACGAATAAAGCTAAAAAAACAGCCCCTCTCTGTTTTCTTGACTCACAAACAAAAATTAACACAACAACAAACACAATAACTTCAGCAGAACGGGTCCCTCTGGCCTGCCAGCCAACATAAACGGAGGGGGCTATCTCCCCCAATCCCTCACGGCTCACGGGGTGTTAGCCTAATCAATAAGCCCCAGTAGGGTGCCTCGGTTCTATCTGTAACAGACAGGCACGGAGGCGCCTGCAAGCAGGCCTCACACTCCTCACATAGACAGGTGAGGGGGGGTCACGTACTCCAGCCCCCACTCCGTTATAAACCACGGGGTGGACAATACACAAACCAAACAAACCCGTGACATGTTCGCGCTCCAGGGGTGCGCGACGACAGAATCTGACTATCCACCTTCCTGGACACCTATTCAACGATTCCCAGTAAAGGACGAGGGGGTCACGGCAGAAGCCTGCAGGCTAACACCAGCTTTACATGTTCACAAAGGCAGTTTTGATCAAACTGCAGTGTGCGCAAACAAGCCAGGGCTGAATCAGATTCCTCTTCCTTTTAATCGAAGAGAACTGAGCTCTCTGTCACCAACCAATAAAATGTCTGCTAAGCACAAAGGACCATCTCCACATTCTCACGTTGAAGCTGTCCCCTTATCCATGTTGGGCAAAAAGCAATGCTCAAACAGTGATCCTGTAGCACGTGACCGTGCTCACTGTGCTGACTCAGTTCTGCTCTTAAAAGACGTACCCCCACCGGGTGAAACACAGACCCCCGACGGTTTGTTAGGCTCCAACGCCCTGTTAAGGCCGGAGACCAGTAAACCAGACCCAACCAGGAAACGGGTTGGGGTCAAGAGATCTGCTCGTTTTCAAAACTCGTAGCTCCTCCATCCCATGACCCTCAACAAAAAGAGGAAAAACAGACATTCTGTTCCACTTTTGTCTAATAATGACAACAGATTGCCTCTGTCCCCAAACACTCTCGATCAGAGTAGTATGGCGGCACACCTGCAAAAAGGCTCTCTCCTTCAGGGAACCACAGAATTTAGGGCCCTTGGGGAAGAGCTGGTTCCACCAACTGCTCCTCTTCAGGGACACACCATGTCACCAGAAGGAACAGTCTCGCCACTTAGGCTGGGAACTGTGGAAAACTTCAGCTTGGTGGCAGAAAGGAACAAGCTGGTGGCATCAGGTCTGCCAGAAAATGTGGTAAACACCATTCAGAACGCACGAGCTATGTCAACACAGTCTCTTTACACCCGGAAATGGCGTATTTTTGAAGCTTGGTACACAGAAAGAAATATTATTTCTTATTCATGTGACCTGGCTAAGCTCCTGACCTTTCTTCAGGACTTACTGGAGAAAGGTTGTTCTTTCTCAACAATTAAGGTGTTTCTATCAGCAATTTCGGCCTGTCACGAAGGATGG